>OVBI01000122.1:5729-144846 GCA_900406495.1 Sisymbrium altissimum
CAACGGCAGCTCCTGTATCCACTGGTTCCCAATCTCCAACCTTTATCTTATGAGCCCAGTTTTTCCCTATCCTCTTGACCACATCCTCTTCCGGAGAAGGCCTAAAGTCTGCAGCATGTTCTTGTTCAAGATGAGTCTTACATTCTTCAGCACTAAAGAACTTTGTTGAACATGTAGTCCGACAAATCCAGAATGTCCATTTTTTGTATTCCTTGGCAGAAGCGAGAACTTGTTCCAAAACATCTAGTCCCTCACTGTTATGTACCCCCTCGACAAAAGTTGCAAGCTTTGCAATGCTAACTTTCATAAAATCCCTTTTGATGTTAACATCCAAACCCATCCAATACGACCTCAATCCTTTAACCGCATCATCCTCAGGCGGGTCTGGAATTTTCTTTGAATCAGAAACTTCCGGCTCGCAGATTGTTATAGGGCGAGTCTTGGAAAGAGCGATCATATCCTCTGCTTTTTTGACTAATCTCGCAGCAGGAGACGAGGCGTCTGGGTGCGTAAGAGATAAAGCCTGTTTTCCTTTGGCCACGCATTTCTTGTAAAACGATACGAAGCCAAGAGTTTTGCCCAACATGTGGAATATACGGGCACAAGATTCTGAGTAGTTCACATATTCCGAAAAGCATCCTAGAGCCCCCAACAAGTATGCAACCTCTATGTCACTTTTGTGGGATATATGCGCTAGTTCCAAAAATATTTGACCTTGTTCGATGAAAAGAAGGCTTGAGTTCTTGTCTTCGTTGTGCGCTGAGATCAAATCGTCAAAGATCTCCAAGGCCTTGTACCTTTAGCTTTGAGATCACTCGCCTTTCCGTAGACTTTCATGACCTCAGCATCTTTCACGAAACTACGATCCATTGAAAACGTTTCTTGCGGCTTTCGAGAGTTTTTTCTTGAGAGAGAAACTTTGTTTGCGAGAAGAAAAGGCGGGAAGGAAAACTCAACGAATCATAAAGTAACTCAAGACTCAGGAGGCTGGCTTTTATATGTTATCACGTGAGAGCCACGTGACAAGGCCTGGTGTGGTGAGAAGAAAAGAACAGAGACCCAATTTTGATGCGCACTGGGGAATTCTGACGAGCATATTGTGTGCATGCACTAACCCGTTTGGGATTTCCCGCAATAAATAAAAAGAAAAAAAAAAAAACAAACTTTGTTTGAATCTCCGAATTTGCTCTCATCTTCGAATGGGGAAAATGATTGGACTTGAAAGATGAGAAGACGACAACACTAGAGATTCGATATTTTGTGAAGAAGAAATCGAGTCTAAAACAAATAGAGAAAGATATGGGGCCAAAAGAGAATTTCTTGAAACATTGGGGGCTGTACCCGAATAACGACCAGATTAAAGTAATGGGCTTAAATTGAAAAACATGTAGGCCCAGTTTACTTTCCGACAGTCGGTTAGGGTTCTTATTTGATCTAAACCATCACCTGAAACTCCGTCTCCCGTCCGAGAACGACGCAGAAAACTGTGACGGCGAGTCCCTGATTCCGGTACGAAAACTTAACGGCTTACCGTCTTTTCCTCACCTGGTAAAGTCTCTCTCTTTACGATTTTCTTCAGACAGAGACTCAACTTCTCTCTGTTTCTGATTCTTCTGGATTTTAGTTACGAGAGAGATCCTAAGACTCTACTTATATAATTCAGGTAACCCTAAAGGGTTTTCAATCGTTTGGCCATGGTATGTAATCTGCGGACCTATTTCTTTCAAAGTTGCACACTTTTTCTCTGATTTTATTTGCTAAAGGAAAAAACTTTAATGGGTTTTGGCTGAAATTATAGGCTTCGAGACTTCTTGCGACTTTTATAGTCTACAGCTCTGCAGCAATAGTCAGGGCTGCTACTCAGGCATATCGTCAGGCAATTGCAAGTATGTCTTCTTCTTCTTCTGCTCTGCTTATTTTGTTTCTTGGCAAGATTATATTACTCAAAAAATTTCCTGTTTTTTTGTTTATTTGGGTTCTTTTGGCACTAAGGGCGTTATAAGATTGTTCTTTAATCATAGTATTGTTTGATATGTGTCACAGATGCATCGAAATCGGGGGTTGCGAATGAAGCACTGCATAATGTTAAGAGAGGGATCAGAGGGTTGACTGAACCTGAAGCTAGACAGATTCTTGGTGTTACCGAGAAATCATCTTGGGAAGAGGTTCTTAAGGTTTGTTTGTCTCTTGTCTTGGCATCACTGCATTTTGTTATCGTTTAAGTAAAGAAGAAACCCTTTATTGTTTATTAACATCATTGTGTATGTTATGTTGCAGAGATACGACAACTTGTTTGAACGCAATGCCAAAAACGGAAGCTTTTATCTCCAGTCGAAGGTTCATCGAGCTAAAGAATGCTTAGAGGCTGCTTACCAGAAGAAACCGGAGGGAATCACAACAAGTGCATGAACAAACACTAATTATAATGTAGTAAGCAATAATGGTTTAGAAGCAGATCAGCAATGTCTTTTAATACATGTTGTTAGTTTCTTGATGTCTCTAAACCGGTTTTGGTCCGAGAAGTTTGAAAATTTGAATGGAGAGGCGGTGGAGAGACATTAATACATTATAATGCCGCAAAGGTTGAAATGAGAGAAGGTCGGTGAGTCCGGCGTTAGACATTCACCGACTCACCGGCCGCTGTTAAAAGTCTTAACCCTGTTTTCTCTTATTATATTGACTTTTCTAGTTTTTAGGTATAATCGTTGAATTCTAGGTCTGTCGAGTTGAATTATCCTGAGATTTCAAAATCTGTCTATTTCATTGTAGTACCAAACAAATGAGCTAAAGAATCAACGGTTTGTTTTACTAACATAATCCAACCTAGATAAGACATTATTTTCTTTTGTTATGTCTTGTTTCTATCTAAAAAAAACCATTTTATTGACGGTGATGAAAAACTGGGTTAAGACTTTTTGGAATTGTACGTTTACTCCAATTAACTATCATTTTTGACACAACAACTTGATGATGGAGTATACGTACAATTCCAAAAAAATCATTTTATCGACGGTGATGCGGTATTCTTATCTCACCTGTTTCTATTTTCGTCAAAAGATTCGAACACACATGTCACTGTTACTATTGATAGTCAATTGATAAGAGTTCCACTAGTAACCCAAGTGGTGTTAGACTTTGAAGTCCAAGTACAAGTGGGTTTTATCATAAGACATCTTCGTTGAGAGTCGAGACCGCTTAGCAAAGTTGTGGCGGTGTCTATCACGCGTCTTAAGCCGACGATCATCGTGAAAACTAATAGCACCGAACAAAAAAAAAAGCTATAAAACAGGAACCTTTTTTTTTTTAATTAGTTTGAAGTTCGGATGATGATGTTTTTGAAGTGCACATGTCGGCCGCCGAATTTTACGATTCAAACGACAAACTTATAACTGATCTAGAAAAACTATCATATAATGTCAACAAATCGTATGGTATCTTTCCAACCAACTTTCATTTTTGGTCCCTTTCTTATGGTAATAACACAAATAAAACGAAGGAAGAAAATTAATTTGAGAGTTGACACTTGGTCATACATCAATAGAACATATCTATCAAAAAATATATAAGAAAAGCTTCGCAGATCAGATGACAGCCAATCGCACCTTAATTGACACTTATGTTTGCATGTGTACGTCAAAATACCTAAAATAATATATACTTCAGAAATTACCGAGAGAATAGTATTTGAAGGACGATATTCATCTACTAGAATTTGTACGCCTTTCATGTAATATGCAATTTATTATCCACTGAAGTTCGAACCGGTGATTTTGTGTTGTCCTGACCAAAAGTGTTGTAGCTAAGGGAAACCAATATCATTATTATATATAAAAAAGTATAAAAACTTACACTTAATATCAAATAATCTTAACGAACAAAAAATAAGAGACAAAACATCAAAAACATTCAAGAAATATATCATCTCTTCATCGCGAGTAACACAAATCTCTTATACATCAACTCAAAAACCGGAAGGAGGAGAGGAGGAAGAATCCCCGAACCGCCAAAATCTGGCATAGTCTTGCTCTTCTTGTTGCCTAGAAGAGCCACCAGAAGACGAAGAAGTTGTTGCAGCAGTAGTAGTAGTTGATAAACTATGATCATGAGACATTGAAAATCCGGTACCGCTACCATATCCACCGCCCAAACTAAAGCTTAACATATCATTGTTACTCCCATCTTGATAATATTGGTTATAGTATGGGATATTTTGCGACTCGATCTGATTGGAGGAGTAATATGTAGAGTTTGATAGCTGATCATTATTGGTAACATTACTTACAAGCTGAGCCCTCTCCGGGAAATTGAGTTTGGCTTTGCTTCCTTTGAACTTAAGAGCTGCTTCATCATAAGCTAAGGCTGCCGATTCAGCGGTTTCAAATGTTCCGAGCCACACACGTGCAGCCTTTTGCGGATCTCGAATTTCAGCTGCCCATTTTCCCCATGGCCTTTGCCTTACCCCTCTATAATG
Source organism: Sisymbrium altissimum (assembly GCA_900406495.1). Classification (NCBI taxonomy): domain Eukaryota; kingdom Viridiplantae; phylum Streptophyta; class Magnoliopsida; order Brassicales; family Brassicaceae; genus Sisymbrium; species Sisymbrium altissimum. Next base: position 10,201 of record OVBI01000122.1, read on the forward strand.
TCTCCTCCTCAAATTCCCTTAATATCAATCACAAGAGAATAAAACCGATTAAATTGCATAGTACATGTACAGCATTTTATATATATGCTCAGTGTATGTATTGAAATGTATATAATCACATATTGGTGCTCTCTAATTGAACCATACACTAATAAGGTCATGCTATAACTTTATAAGAGAACCTTTCCGAATTAACTAATCACATTTGATAACAACATAATTTAAGTTACCACTTGGACCGTCTATTTAAGGTTGAGATTTACATCTGATATTGAAATTTTCACAAAACTTCCAAATAGTTTAACATAGACATGAGCATGTATGTATATACCTTGATCTTGATTAGTTGGAGCAACTGGTTGACTAGGGTCTTGTGGATTATAAACAGAAGCACTATCGTGAGAGTTGCCTTGTTGGTTTCCGATTACTTGAGTTAAAGCCGAGACCATAACACGCATGTCGTGTTGAGATCGGGCCGAGAAGACGGGGAATAAGCTCTCATCTTCCTCGGCTTCTTCCTTTTCCTCAGGTTCATCTCCTCCAAAGGGCATCTTCCCATAGATTCGAGGATCCACTTTTGCTAATTTTTATTTAAAATATCACCTTTTTTTTGTTCAAAAGATCAACTCCGACGACGAATATAGAGTGTAGGGGTTGTTCAGTTTTTCTTTGCACATCAAGAGCAAGAGAGGGGCGGCAAAGAGAGAAAAAATTAGGTTGAAGTAAATGACGAAAGACAAGAGTAAAGGCTTTTTGGGGTATGCAATATTCTGAAGCTTTTTATAGAGGAAGTCTTTCTGTGTGTGTGAACATATGACCTTCAATAATATACGAGAAGTTTTTTTGTTGGTCTTTATTTATTTGTTTTTAATGTATTGTTTCTTTATTATTGTATACTAAAAGTAATACAAAACTGTCTTTGTACGATTAGTACGGATCGATGTTTTGGGGACTTAAAATGAAAACATGTATAACATGAGAATGCTTGTTAAAAATTTATTAAAGGAGGGAAAATGCATGTGTATTTAAATATCAGACGAATGGGATATTTTATAAAGATTAATATAAAACTACACGAGATGGAAAGACTAAACATGCAAAAGTCTGAAAGAATAAAATAAGGAAGTGGGGAAAATGCATGCATGTTCACGTTTTGTATGATTATTTATCTTCGTAAAAGGGTTAACACACTCACGGACTCGAGGAGTCGAGGGAAACAAATAGTATTCTTTCTGAATATTAATATGAAAATATAGAAGAACTCTCGTGTCCTTAGGAATGTTTCGAATCTAGTTGTAAATTAATGTTATGTAAATTACCAATTAGTTTTTTTTTTCGCCAAACGTCGACATTCTTACAAAGTTGAAGGCGATGTCAAAAGTTTCCTTTGTAGATCAAGTGTGATAAAAAAAATGGCAATATGAGTTTGCGTACGTGTGAAGTGAATCTATTTTTTTTTAATTACGGTTTGACTAAAAGTTTGCAACACAAAAGAGGTTTTACAACCTCTGAATCCAAGAAACGTGTACACATTCAAACCGCGAAGTGAAACCTATTCTTTTTTGTTTTGGCAGCAACGCGGAATCTTTGTCTTAAAGGATTACATTACGCCCTTAAAAAAAGGATTACGATACTGAAAAATTCACATTTTAACAAGATACAGTATCATTTCGTTGTATGGATAAAGTATTATGTTCACCTTGTACAGAGTTATATCTAAAAATGCTTTTTTGTTTGTTTTTATTAGTGGTTACTAACTTACTATCTAGAAATGCTTTCCTAGTAATCAAGTGAAAGCAAGCAAGAAAATCGTGAGACAGTCTACGTTTTCCTCCTATAATTCCTAACAATGACTAAAATCTTTAAATCATGCTTTCTTACTTTATAAATCATTTTTACTACGTAAGTAGGAGGACCTTTCCGAAAAAATAAAAAATATATATATTTTACATAAACTGTATGGCGAGCGAAAATCTATAGTGTTATATACTTATATTTAGTTGCTGGTGTGAGGGGCTTGTGTACACGTTTCTACTTTCGAATGAATTTTTTTTATATAAATATAAAGAGACTGCTTATCTTTATATTAATTATCCGTTTTTTATCTAAAAAGTTTCATACACTATTTGAATAACTAATACAGTATAAGTCTTGACCAAAAAAGGTCAACAGCTAAGTAAGTTGACAGGTGAAAAGAGCTTTTGTACTATGCATCATGTGGATTATACTGTAAGACTTGTAAATGCAATTCAGCCACTTTGACTCGCAAGGTGTGTGTAGGTGTTAGGTTCAACTACCATTTCCCTAACCGACGGTTTATTTTACGTTTATGATCAAATTTTCTCTAATGAAAGCATTACTGTTGAATGTCTTTAATTAGTCTCACTGCCCCATCAATAAATAAAATCATCATGTGAAACCTCCGCATTCATTAACTTAACCGACTATGACCTTTTAGAGTATAGCTTTCTCATGTGTAAAAACGTAAATCATTTATCATCTTATATCTTCAATGAATTTATAACGGTTGATTTGGGTGTGTACTAAAAGTAAGATGCACACATCAGATCGCTCTATGAATTTCGAATGTACTAAATTTTCAAGACAAAACCAACCCAATGTGGTATTTACCAAGTCCCTTCATTCGAAACTTTTTACATTCAAAGATTCAGATAAGGAAACACAAAGAGAAAGAAAACGAAAACAGAAAAAAAAAAAATGTAATCGCCCCGTTGTAGGGAGACAGCCGGTGTAAAGTATATTATGTACACTTTGCTTGGCAAATCAATTTACTCACGATCGGATCTTTCAGGGAGGAATTGGCTTCATATTACGGATTCTCATATACGTCAAAAACTGTGAAGGCAATTCTGCAAGAAGCGCTTGTACTACAGAGATCTCTCCATCTGCAAGAGAGACAAAAACACAACGGAACACAAACAAATTAACTCGTTAAAACGCACCAACACAAGAACTACCTAGCCTTCCCATACGGTTCCGGCGGTTAAAGTCAAGAATCAAACAAAACTCACGTTGCACGTCTCGTAGTGCCACAAACTGAACGATATCTCGTGAAGCCAATCTCCCGCTCGAGCTCTCCAATCTTTCTCCTCTATCCGCGTCTAGTATCTAAAAGAGCCCACCAAAACAAAAACACAGTTCACACAACGATCATATACAATTGTAAGAATCTTAAATTGTCGTTTCTTTAGATAGAAGACATAGCCTTTTACCTCCATCTCTTTGAAATCGGCTCCTCCAACTCCTACGATGAGGATTGATAACGGCAAATCCGATGCACTGACTAATGCGTCTTTTGTTTCTTGAAGATCTGTTATAACACCATCCTGAAAACAAGTTTTTTTTAGTGGTTGTTTATAAACAATGTTTGATTTGTGTCATATTATGCTATTTGATGTTGGATTATTTATATATACTCACTGTGATGATTAATAAGACGTAATATCTCCGTGAACCTTGAGCTAGAGCCTGGCTGGCTATCATTGCAGCGGAGTTTATCACCGGACCAAAAAGGGTAGGCCCTGCCAGAGAGACGTTGAAGAGCGCACTGGTGTATGAAGTCATGATTCCTTGAATTCCATCCACCTGAGAGATAGAGGGAAAGAAAAGAATTAATTTGTGAATCCAGAAACATCAAAGTTCTCTATTACTAACTAAAGCTATGCGAGTTGAGGATTTTTTACCTCACAGAATGAACTGCTTCCGTTTAGGTTAAAGCAATGTGAAACTGGACCGTCGATTGGGCGAGCTCCGAATCCCCAGGCAGGGAAGCGTTTGTCCGAGTCATAAAACTGCAATACTTCTCCAACATCCACTATTGCCTGAGTAAAAGAAGAAATCATGAGCGGTTTTAGTCACAGTCCCTGCTAATTAATAAAATGGAATTAACACCGAATCCTCACTCTCTGGTAGGCATTTAATCTCCCTGAAGGATCAACGTAGTGCAAAGAATCAGGGAGGCGGGGATTTCCGTTTGAAGCTGAAAGGACAATAGAAAAGTTTAGATTAGTGCCACAGGAAAGCGATGGAGGCAACAAACCCCAAATTTTGCTGATAGTTTATTTTTATTTTTATTTTATTGCATGTATAAGAAACTAACAACAACATTATATATTCAATCAAAAGTTTTTGGGATTTTCTGCCGTGGTGTAACACAAGACCTACCTGTGAAATCGATTGCAACCATGAAGCTTAATTCAAATCCAGATGCCAAGTACTCCAGGAATGTGTGCTGGACAGTTTCGGAAAAATTTTCCACAAAAAGCTGGCTCTTTAATACCTACAGTAAGGAGAAATATTATCAGATAACTTACATGAAAAGGCATGAACATGTTATACTATTGGTTCATACCTTGTCTTGTCCAGCACCGGTAGGCAAAGATAAGTTGATTCCTTGGCGAGCCAAATGAAGTTTCTCCAAGTCTGAAAGCGATTTCTGAACTTTTCTGGCCAGCCAAAATAAACGAGTAATTATGTCAGTTGACAGTTTTTCTATATAAGTCACTCATAAAAAAAAAGAGATACAGTGAGCCCTAAGATTTTGGTTACCCGATCAGACTGTGTTTGCCATTGGAATTAAAGTCTGAGCATTCTATTATCAGTGGGCTCTCCTGCAGAGGTATAGAAACAAGTTTGAGACATCTTTTGCGAGTCAACATGCATCTCAGATAGAGACATAGACTTTCTATTCATTCGTTACATATTCTTGGAAAAATTCAGAGTACAGGAATTCTCCTATACCTTACTCCCGACTTGTTGAACACTTAGAAAGAGTGGTTTCCAAATAGGGTTAAGATTGTTCTTCAGGACTTCAGTTTTAGACACCGGGATTGGAGTTCCATGCTCCACAATCTTCGATACCACCAAAAAGGGATCCTAAGGATGAGGAAAAAAAAATAACGAGTTATATTTTATGTCTGACCTGTTTTTTTTTTTTTAGTAAAAAGGCAAGGAGAACAAATCCAGAAACTTACACTTTTTGAGAAAAGATCCTTAGAATCCAAACTCGAACATCTGAATACTATCTCTGTTGTAATCTTAGAAGCAAGGGACTCCTCAGCATGGATGATAAGCTTTCCATGGTGGGGATGAGTCTGTGCGGCAAAGCCTTCTTTACGCTTGAGCTCTAATGGAATCGTCCTAGTTGATTTTGTGATTATCTGCGTAGTTGGAAAGTAAAATATAAAGTAATTCTCTCTCCCTAATAAGCAGCTAGGCAATAAGACGAATTAAGTAAAATCCACATATATTGCAATGCGAATATTGGGTCTGTGAAAACAAGAAAAGGATAGCATTTAAGCAGTTGATACCTCAGACAATGCACATGTTGCCTCACCGAGAAACTGCTGGTCGTCAAGCTTAAGCATCTGAAAAGTAAATCTTCAGTAGTAAGCACACTACACATATCACATGGTAAACAAAAAGTAGATTGTGCATGTCAAAAATTGATCCGGGAAAAATGCATGTCGAGACACAAAATACTAATATATTAAAATACAAAATACACATACATTTATACACCAGCTAGTCAGCTACAGTTATTGAGATTTGATGAAAGAGTACATGACATCAATACGAAAATACAGGTATAAGATTAGTAGAAGTTACCTCCTCTCTTGAGTTTTGAAACTGAGTGTCAACATCATACACACGAAACCTGTGTATAGTAAACAAACCAACAGAAGGACGAGTTATATACTTTGAGGTAAAGGTTTTTCAAAAAAATATCTTTCGTGAGTGACATATAACAAGATAGTTAAGAATCTTACAACAATGTCTGCACAGTCTCGAAATGATAAGCGAGTGTAAATTTCTTAATCCATTTGGGAGCCAAGGAGTTCAAAACAACTTCGCTGCGGAACACTTCGGAAAGCGTTCCATCTTTTTCCTTTTTATAGACAACCACCATTGGATCACTCTGCGGAACAAATAAAAATAAAATAAAATAAATATATATATATGTAAGTATTAATTAAGCGGTTAGCTGCATGAGCAATAAACAACCAACCTTGGAGAGCACGTCCCGGTCTCGCAAATTGGAAGCAGAAAACGATAGCTGCAAAACAAAACAAAACAAAAGACATTTTAAAATATACAAAACAGAATCGAAATTACGACGAGAGAAGAGATGAAGAAGAAGAGTCCGGTGAAACCTCGATCTGAGAGAAGAGTCCGTTGAAACCTCGAGACTTGAGATAGTAATCAACGGCGTCGTTAGTAGTGCCGAGAGCGGCGGAGGAAGCACTTCCACTAACGCCGGCTATGGCACCAGCGCCGGAGGAGACATCGGAGCAGCAGTTACCCATAGAAGAATCCTCTCTCAAAATTCCCGGTGGAAGGAAACAAAGAAATCGGAGGATGATGGATGATCACACAAGTACCTGAGAGAAGAGAAAGAGAAGAGAAGGAAGAAGAAAGATTCAGGGACCCACTTGTGTCCTACGTCGTTTCTTTTCTTTTTTTTTTTGATTGACTGCCTCCGTCTACCCCTTTTTATACTCTTTTCTTTTTTGTTTTTTTAATTTTTTAAAACCGACTTTTTCTTTTTAATCAATTTTACTTCAAAGAAAATGTTTTTTTACACGAAGTATCCAAGAAACGTTCAGCCGTTTTCTCAGAAACTCTCCCTTGTCGTACAGCCTAAGTCAATTTTATACGAACTATAATTAATATACACACAAAATAATTTGTACCTGTTATTGGTTTTTTCTGTTCTTAATTCAGTTTCTTAGTTTGTTTATATATTTTCGTTACACAAGGAGAGACATAACATCTTTATTTACCAGACATTGGGAAGTGCCAATGACATGGCCCATGTTATATGGTTTGATCACTAATTAATTCCATTCTGGAAATATGATAGTTTAATACTAGTTGATTTTATATAATCATTCTCAAGTCATTTGCTGGCAATACAATATTGTTCAAACATTCGTTTTTGTCCGTTTACACCAATCGAGAGTCATTCTTAATTATGATGACATATGAGTTTTATATCATAGACTTGTGAACAATAAACATATTAAGTAGATTTTTAATATATACATCTAATTTTGTTTAATTTTGTGACATAAATAAAAGTTTATTACAATTTTTAAAATTATATATTTTAGATGGATATCAATGATCACAAAATATATCAATTGATATCCATCTAAAATATATAATTTTTTTAAAAAAAATAATAAACTTTTTATATACATTATTGGGTCAGCTATTTTATTTACAGTACAATATCTATAGTTTTTTCATCTTTTTGGCCAACTGGAATTATCATCCTTCTACTGAAGAATTGTAATACAGATTATTCTTTTCACAGAAAATTTGGGAAAGTTTCAGACTACATTAAAGCTGATGCTTTTGAAAAATATGCAGGACTACCACCAGTGGTTGATATTGGCGTAACTTTTTTGAAAAAGAAGATAAAAACACGACAATTACCCATTAAAAGTGACGGTAGGAAATACTCAGTGACTTTCACGTGAGAATATTTTACACATTTGGATAATTTAGTATGATTTTACCACAAATCGTAAGGTTTACACAACTCAGAAATTTTGTGGAAATGAACCCAATAAGATATACATACCAGTTATTATAGGTTTGATTGGAAAATATAAATAATGACTTTCAAAAGTGGATTGGATAGATATTTATTGACAAAAAAAACAATGTTAGGATAAACTATATCAAACTGAAAATTCCGGGATCTTTCAAGTCCGACCCAATTGGCCTGACATTATTTCGAAACAATCCAGATTCCAGAGAGGCGGGTCTGAATTTGTTTTTTCCCAATTTCAGTTTTTTCTTTGTTAATAATATTATGATATGTGACACAACCACCACCATCCACAAAAGCTGCCGTAAACTGACAGGACCATTGAGACACACAAAAAGGAAGAAGGCAGGACCAGAACCTAAGTAAATTCTGTACCTAAGCAAAAATAAACCCAATAGAGGAGAAAGAAAGAGAGACAGAGAACGAGAGCTGTGAATGGAAATCATTTAATTGAGGAAATAAGAAAAAGGAAAAAGCTTCCTGTAAAGAGCAGAGAAGACAAACAGAAAAAAAGCAAAGAACATGGCAATTGCAATGCAAGTGCTCAATCACACATAGTGGGAGACTTAGGACCCCTAAAGAAAACTCAAAACCAAAACAAAAGTCTTTTGTCTACAAATAGGCTTCGGGTTTAGGCCAGTTAATCTAGCTAGGGTCAATATGCGTATTCTTGGTCCCCAAGTATTAAACATAAAAAAAAAAACTCAAAGAAATGTTTTCGGAAAGCTTGTGATAAAAGAGTTCTGATATGTTTTTATTAATTATATATCCCAATCAGAATTGCATTTTAAATTGCACTTCTGAATAGAGATTTGGAGAAGTTTTGATGGTTTGATAAATTTCAACATGCTTAGCGCAGAAAATATAGTTTTTTAACTTACAGCAAACGAGCTGGAGACTCTATCTCTTATGTCTTTGTCCCCTTTTTCCAGTGAGTGCACCAGTTCACGTCCAAGCTTCTCCACAACGCACAAGTTTCCCAGATCCTGCAAAGCTAATGCGAAGAGGTTTTCAGCATCATCATCATCAAACTGTTTCTCACTTGAATCTAAACCATGTTCCTCAAGTGAGTTTGAGAATTCACTACGTACACGAGAGTTAATAGAGTCCTCTCTGGCATGCCAGATCGGCAAGACTCACAGTTTTAAGACGTTTGATTATAGGCTGCGGTTGTATCCGCAGTTTGATAGTAATAAGACTGATTCACCGCATTCCAATCTCCTGATGCAGAATATGCTTGGCTTGCAGCATTCCAATCAGTTGTCCCAGGAGCCCCTGGTATATAACCTTGCGTTACACCTTGTTGAGTGTATGCACCAGCTTGTGCACCGTATTGCTGAGTGTAACCAACAGCTTGAGCATGTGGTTCTGTTGTGGATCCAACTGTTTGAGCGTGTGGTGGCAGAGCGTATCCAGCTGCTACAGCATATGGTGGCTGAGCGTACCCAGTTGCTGCAGCATGTGGTTGCAGACCGTACCCAGTTGCTGCAGCATGTGGTTGCAGACCGTACCCAGTTGCTGCAGCATGTGGTTGCTGACCGTACCCAGTTGCTTCAACTTGTGGTTGCTGAGCGTACCCAGTTGGTGCAGCTTGTGGTTGCTGACCGTACCCAGTTGCTACAGCAGGTTGTTGACCGTACCCAGTTGCTACAGCTGGTTGTTGACCGTACCCAGTTGCTACAGCAGGTTGCTGGGGTTGTTGAATATATCCAGTTCCACCAGCATACAGTTGAGTAGTAGGCCCCGTAGCTGGATAATATTGCTGCTGTGGGTAACTAAATGCTCCAGCATATGATTGTGTACTTTCTTCCACACTCCTTGGCTGTGAATGCGTGGAATACTCTCCCGCTACACTTTGAGGTTGGTGTGTGTAACCAATTGCTCCAGCAGCTGGTTGTGGGGCTGTCTCAGTACGAGATTGAGCAACACTAACTGCCTGCATATCTGATTGAACGGACACTGTAGTATTTGGAGCTGTAGATGCTTCTGGGTGATAGTAGGTTCCAGCAGTGATCTGATGCTGCTGACTAGCTTCCCCTTCCTTTTGTGATGCTGAAGTAAAGAACTCACTTTGATACACACTCCCACCAGACACAGATGCAAAAGAATGCTCATTCCCAGTAACCGTCGAAGGGTAATACTTATTATCAGAATAAGGTGAAGCAAGCTGGTCCTTATCTGATGAAGTTGCCGGATGATATTCCTTTTCTGAGGCGACGGGCTCTGGGGCAGTTCCATATCTGTCATAGCACAAAAAAAAAGCAAGACCTATGATTAAATATTCACACATACCTGCAAAGCCATAAAATGGAAACAATGCAAACATCTACAGAATGGAGGAGTCTAGTAGAGTGCTAAGGTTAAGCTATGCTTTTAAACCATTGATGACTACAAATATCAGATCTTTCATGAGCAAGGAAATATGCTTCCAAGTGAACGATCAATATTGCTTGGCGGAAGATAAAAGATCAAGTTGCCACTCATTATGAAAAAGGATGACAAATCAATTGAGTTAGCGACTAAAGGAATACCAAAAGCCACTTCAACCATAGTTACCTCCGGATATTAGATAAAATGGTTAGGTATTTGAGTTGAGGGTCTTGTATAGATGAGCGCGGAGGGTCTCCGAGCAACCGTTGCTGCCGACTTTCTGCAGGAAAATAAGGCTGATCCAAATTGGACAGACTTAGTCTTTCTCTCACGGGGGTTGTGTAGTCGTCTTGTCTGGAGTAACTATGAGGGAGCAGATGTGCGCGGGGAACAGACTGATGGGCCATAAGAGAGCCAAGTCGTGGTTCTGCATTACGAGCAGACAGAGGATCTAAAACTGACGACGCATTTCTAAGTTGTGTAGCAGCTATGAACCGTTCTTCAAAAGATAGCTCCCTGGGTGCTATGGCTCTGGAAGCCAATCTATGAGGTAACGCATCGAGTTCTGGAGCATTAAATGAACGAAATAATGATAACAGAGACATAACCTGCAATCCATGATCATTTTGTTCAGCAACGTTGTAACTACAAAGGGAAAAAAAAAAAAAAAAAAGCCTGGCGCTTTCAGAACATGTGTTGTAAATAGCAAGGAAGAGTGTATTACTTGGTGAGGAGTAAGTTCTTGCTTAAACTTGCCGCCGCCTTTGTAATTTTCATAGATAGCAGACTTGAAAGTGTTTTCCGGCAAGGGATAACAGTTCTTGACAATTCTGAATCCAACCTGCCAATATCAAGAAGAGAAAAAAGAGTGAGTGACACATTCAGTTGAGTTTTATCCCAGTTGCCATTATTAAAACAAGACCATGCGAATTCTCTCACAGGTATCATTACCTGAGCTGGATATTTCCTTTCAAAAGCATCAGGTTCTATATCGAGCTTGCCGCCAATAGTAGCTTCATAAACACCGTAAAGAAGTCTCTTCTCAAAGTCATAGAGGAAAAGCTTCATGCCGGGTTTGATACTCTCAACAATGACTTTCCCTCCTCTTGGAATGCCGAAAACACGGTAACGAAAGCAATCGGGTTTCGTTCTCCCGTTACACATAAAGATATAACCAGGCAAGTGTTCATGATCCTGTCTCCTCTCAATCCCATTTTCTAATCCAACGGCTGAATTCCCATAAAGAGCCACAAGAGCATTCCTGTTATACGCAGGAGGAGGAGGATGATTAGAATATTGGGAAATCGAAACATGAGCGTTGGCACTAGTTTGTTCACCATCCGAGAACTCCATCTCCGCCTCCATAGCCTCTGCTGCCATTTTTATTCACTGTATTTCAGAGTACACGTAAGCTTTTTTCACCATGACAAAACAAAACACGAGCATATATATATATAGAGACGCTAAGAGGCAACACTGGAATTAAAGTTAGGAGCTTTAAGCGATTGATGTTAAATCAAACCTAATGAGTATAAATGTGGGATCGATAAAGAAGATTATATATCTTAAAAATTCGGTTTGGAAAAATTGAAAGGAGAGCATAAGAATTTCAGAGAGATGAAAATGACGCGAGAAGAGCAGAACAAATTCGACTTACCGGAGAAGAATTTATACGCTTTTTTTGAAGCCCTATATGAGATAATCAGGGGCAGTTGTATTCGGACAGGGATTTTCGGATCAGCTCATTTATCTGCTTTATCCGACAATTTCAATTTGCGAATCTGAATTGAAGAAGTTGATTCTGTAGAAGTTTTGTTCATCAAAGTCCGGGGAGAAAGATGATGACTTTCGTTCGTGTGAGCTCACGTGGCAACCAATGGATGAAACTATTGGGCTAGAAACCTAATGGGCCTTTATAGGATTAATATCGGCCCAAATCGTTCTGTTATACAAAGGGATCCATCAGATTTGCTCTAAAATGGGCTTAAGACATGAACTCACAAAACTGATGTTACGTCATAAATTAATCAGTTAGAACAGAGAATCAGAGATTTGTGAAGTTTTTTTTTTTTTTTTAAAAAAAAAAGAGATTTGTGAAGTTGGGCAAGCCGAGACCAGAGTTGGTGTCGTAGTGAAATCAATCGTAGTCTTTGATTTGATTTCATCAGCTTTTAGAGCACAAAAGCCATAATTTTGCGTCACTTTTCTCTTCTGGTGTTCGATTTCATCTGTCGTGAAGAATTTCAGGTTCGTCCAAAAATGTGATATGGATGATGATATAGGGTTTCTTAGGATTTGGGTTCTGTTCTTGTTGTTACCTTGAGAACGCTGGTTCGTAGTTTCTGGGTTTCTTCTGCCTTGTGTCATGATATGTATCTAAGGGATTAGTCATTGATTTGTGCCCCTTCTTAGTATTGAATTTCATCTCCAAAACGAAATATCAGTTTGCATTGATCGACACAGTCTTCTAATAATTGTTGAGCCTTATATAAGATACCCTATGTCATAATTAGCTAGATTTTTTGCACCCTGAGAGATGACTTCACTTCCTTTTAAGTTTTGAGTTTTTTGGGCTAAAAAGGAATATTTTTTGTTGTTCAATCTATTACCTTGCAGAAATGTCTTCAAGGGAGAGGGTAGGTTCAAAGCATTATAGCCGAGTGAGCGAAGGCATGTCAACTAGTGGATCATCATCGAGGCACCACGAGACCATCTCTTCCTCTTCTGATCACCGTCACCACCGAGTTTCCCATTCCGATGTTCTAGAAAACAAGATTGCAGCTCGAGCTGCTGAGATAGACCGGCTCTCCAGTGACAACCGGAAACTAGCTGCAAGCTACGTGGCTCTCAAGGAAGATCTAACCGTGGCTGACCGCGAGGTCCAGGGGCTAAGAGCTCACATCGTAAAGACAAAAACAGACAGCGAGATTCAGATCCGAGGGGCCCTTGAGAAAATAGCAAAATTGGAGGGTATTGTCAACAATAGGGAGAATATAAGGAGGGAGCTACAATTAGCTCACATTGAGGCTCATAGATTGGCCAGAGAACGCGAGGAGCTAGCTTCACAGGTGAAGTCGACATTAAAGGAGTTGAAGAATGTTTGCATTGAGGCAGAGGGTTTAGAGGCGTCGAGCCAAGAGCTTGAGCGGTTGAGAGAGGAGCACCAGAGATTACGGTAAAAGAAATGTCTTTTAAATGTCAAAGTAAAAGCTAAGATTCATCATCAGTTGGTTTAATCACTTGGTTCAATGGAACAGGGAAGAGTTTGATGCAGAGAAGAGTGGGAACGTAGAGAAACTTGGGCAATTGAAAGAAACGGAGAGGAACATAATCGGAGCGGTCAAAGCTATTGAGAAGCTGCGAAGCGAGATCGCAGCCGCAAGGAGCAGAGCGGTTGAGATTTGAATGTTTGAAATTTGAGACCAAAAGAGGGTCTTTCTTATTTAGGGAGGATACAAAGAAGTAACATTGTGTTCCTAATTTTTCTTAATATATATAGTATGAGCTATCTTTTTCACATCAACTGTTTCTTCCAAAAAAACAAATATAGTTGTGATCGATGCTGATTCTCATGGTAAGGTCAAGCGACTAGATCAACTTCATCACGTTGAGGGTAAACCACATCGAGCCTCATCATACTCTTGTACTGGTCAGGTACCGGTGCACCACCTTGCACACACAACTCCACAACCGCAGGAGCTTTACCATAAAACCTCTGCAAGCTATTGTCAAGAGCAGAAGCATCTGGATCCCGAACATGCCACACATAGTTTGGACCGACCACATCATCAATAGTGGCCTCTTGCCAGGCGTGCATTCCATCTCGCATCTGATGCTTTGTGGCTTTACACATCCTAACCTTGTGTCCCTTTGGACCCACCTGAATCTCTGGACAGTAGCCACAAGTCCACACTTTGTATCTCTCCATCAGCTCCCTGACCCCTGAAACCATCTCAAACCAAGACTCCATCGTCTCAACGCTTAATTCCTTCAAGCTCTTCTTCTCTGCGATGCAACGATCATCTTCTTGTAAAAGAAGAGTAGTACTAGTAGTTGTAGTAACTGCAGTTTCTGAATTCCCGCCGTTGACTTGCTCGAAATCTACAATCCGTCCTTCGATACTGTAAACAGGTTTGGTTCTTCTCGTTGACGGGAACTTCTCGAGGTCTACGCCTGCTTGTATGCATAACTCAAGAACCGCAGAGATTTTAGGGACAGTAAACCTCTCGTCGTGGATAACTCTCGGTTTGACAGCACGGTCATAAAGGTGAAAACTTTTTGGGAACAGCACGACATCACTCGCTCTTCCTCTTTTCCAGACATGAGTCGCACTTCTCGTACCACTCCCGGGGCCTGTGCAAGTCCTGATTTCATGACCTTCCTTGCCAATGTGAACCTCAGAGCAGAATCTGCGAAGAAAAGAAATGATTTTACACTTAAAGTTTGCGACTTCATGCAAGAAATTAAGAACAAAAACTCATCTTTAGCTTAAGAAGAGAGAATCATTGATTGTTAAGTAACCTGCAGCGATGAACAGGAATATGATGGTGAATGATTCTAGAGAGGCCGGAGAGTAACGAGGCGCGGCATCGGTGAACTCTGTGAGCCACGTGGACGAGTTCCGGCACGAGTAAACCGTTATCGGGAGGAACTTCCAGAACTCGACAGGGCTGTGATTGCCTCAGCTGTTTCTCCTCCTTGGCGCGACGAATCAGCTCCTTCATCGGAGTTGGATACGGCTTCCTCTCCGACTTATCCTTCCGAGGCTTGGGTACATCGACGTAAAGAGGATCGTCTTCATCAGCTGGTTTGGGGTACGGGAAGTCGAGATTGGTTAGGGGTTTAATGGAGGAAGATGATGAAAAATGGGATTTGCTGATCACAAAGACTGAGATTTGCACTAGCTTTCTTCTCTGCATTTTTTCTTTTGTCTTGTTTTGTTTTTTCCAGTCGAAGAAGGCTTAAACCCTCGAGCTATGAATAATTTTATGAAAGGGCCCAATTAATGGCCCAATAAACAATTTATTGTAGCCCAAGCCTTTTAAAACGAGAAAAATGCCCATTAATTATTAATAGACACGTGTAAATCTCTCGTGCTACTTGATTCTGTCGAATCTCCCGCGTCGTCTCTTTCAAGTCCAAAAACATTTCCACTAATTTTTGCTCATCCCCTATTTCCTTAACATGAAGACGACTCTACATTTAAGTCTTATTAAGTCAAATTCGAAGATGCACACAAGTTTTTTTTTGTTTCCTTTTGGTTATTCATTCTGGGAGTTTACAGCTAAATCGATGCGGCTGTGTGTACAAATGCACACGATATGTTCGACAGAATTCCCTAATTGCTTAAAATTGGGTCTTTGTTGTTTTTTCTTTTTTTTTTTCACTAGGCCTTGTCACGTGTCTCTCACGTGAAGAAAGCCAGCTTCTTCAGTACGTTGCAGTTATTTCTCGTTGATTTTTTTTCCCGCGTCTACTCTGACAAATTTCTTCTCTTTGAAGCAAAAGAAAAAGCCCTCGAGACCAAGAAAGCGGAAGAACCTTGAGAGTAGTTTACGATGGAGCCTTCTATCTTTGATGATGATGAGGCCAACCAGCTCCTGGCTAGGGCTAAAGATTTCGTCGCTAAAGGAGATTACATCAAGGCCTTAGGGATCATTGAAGATTTGATTTTTGCTCATGGGGAAGACAAGGGATCATGGTTTCTTCGTCTCCAACAAGGTCAAATATTCGTGAATCTAGCGGAAAGATCTGAGAACCCTGATGTAGGATTCGCCTACTTGTTGGCTTCTGTAGAATGCTTTGCGGAAGATGGCGGGTTATCAGCAGCTTGTGCAAAATCACTCCACAAATTGGCCCAACAGATCGACTCACGACTGTACTACAAGAAATCCGTGGATAAAGCAAAACAAAGCTTTGCAGTTATTCACCCAGATGACTCAGTTTCTGTTGATCAGATGAGTTCGCAAGACCGAAGACTATTGAACCAACGAAATAAAGAGCTGGAGGGTATGATCAAAGATGCAGAGTCCAAGATCGCATTTCCAAAGACTCCAGATGGTTCTACTATAAAAGCCTGCGAGCCGGAAGTTTGTGATTCAAAGAAAATTCCAGACCCGCCTGAGGATGATGCGATCAAAGGATTGAGATCGTATTGGATGGGTTTGGATGTTAAGATCAAAAGGGATTTTATGAAAGTTAGCATTGCAAAGCTTAAAAAATTCGTCAAAGGAGTACATAAAGCACAGGGGCTAAATACTTTGGAGAAACTTCTCGCTTCTGCCAAGAAATACCGAAAATGGACATTCTGGATGTGTCGAACTACGTGCTCGATGAAATTCTCTCGTGCTGAAGAATGTAAGACTCATCTTGAACAAGAACATGTTGCAGATTTTAAGCCTTCTTCGGAGGATGATATGGTCAAGAGGATTGGGAAAACCTGGGTCCAGAAGATACTGGCTGGGAGTTGGAAACCAGTGGATGCAGTAGCTGCCGTTGAAATGATCAAGAATCAGCTCGAATATGTGAAGGCGTTTATGTCTAAATCTAAAAAGAAGGGATGGTCCAACGAATGGCCTTTAGCTACGGATAAAGAGCGCAATGATTTACTCCAGGATATCAAATTGCTCCTTGTGTCGCTCTGTGACCATGAAATTCTCTCCTTCAGCATTCGAGACTGGGTGATGCGTTTTCCGGCTAAGCATCTTGGAGTACTTGAAGTTTCCGAACAGAGTCTTATTGATTCTCGCCTAGTGGAAACACCACAGAGCATCTGTTTCCTGGAACGTCATGACCTCGTTCAAATTCGAGACTTTCTTAAAACCATCAAATGTGAAAGGCATGATGGTACAGATCTGGTTTGCAGAGCTGTAGACAGTCTGGTGAACCGTAATCGAGTTAAACAAAATCTCGACTTTGACGCTCACTGTTCATTGCTGCTTGTGGATAAAAGACTGTTGAAAAGCAACGATGCTCCATATGATGATGATGCGAAAATCAATTTCATTGATGATCCTAATGCTCACTACGCCAAGGCACAGGCTAAGGGAGATGATATCATATCCTGGTTAGTTGACTACTCTTCAGTAGATAAGAGCTTTCCTAGACCTGTCAGAGAACACAATCTCGATATCTGGGTGGCTGTTCTGAGAGCTGTTCAGTACACATGTAGAGCTTTGGGAACCAAATATGCAAAGAAAAAGCAGATCTTAGATTACGAAGCAGCTCTTACTGTCGTCGAGGACTTGTGTATGAGTGAACTTGAAAGAAGAAGGAATGTTCAGAAAGATCAATGGAAAAGCTACGCATCTCTCCTATGCGATAGATGTGAAGAGAGCATCCCCGAAAATTTCCTCGCCTCAAAACTATTCTTGTGTGCGGTACGAAATGTTTTCGACGGAGCATGGGATCTAACATTTGATTTCCCAGACTTAGATGATTGCCTGGATCTTATACGTGAGGGTAAACATCTCAGTGATAATATAGTGTCGGTGTCCATAGGCCTTCTGAAGTCAATGGTCACCGAGAAGGTTCGTTCATGATTTGAATATATTCTTTAACTACGGAATAAAATAATT
The DNA here is from genome assembly GCA_900406495.1 of Sisymbrium altissimum. Lineage (NCBI taxonomy): Eukaryota > Viridiplantae > Streptophyta > Magnoliopsida > Brassicales > Brassicaceae > Sisymbrium > Sisymbrium altissimum. The sequence goes on from OVBI01000122.1 coordinate 27,727, forward strand.
CTTGTCCTCTAAGGTATCTACATGACTTGCAGGTTCTGCTAATAGATACAAAGATATTGTTGATTGATAATTCAAGGATTAGATTGCTAAACAACCTCACAAGGCTTTCTGCTTTTGACAGCCGCTCTCATATGCTTCAACTCCTGAAACCTTTCTTGCTGGTTGGTTTGAAACTTTGGTTATATACAGAGAGCTTTCGTTTGCCGTCGGATTTGGTATTTGAATTGTTTCTTACATGTTTTCATGTCTCTTCTCATCTAGAATGAAATTGTAAACATGGAAGCCAAAGCCAAGTCAGATGCAGGAGAAGCAGCTCCTTTACTCAAAGAGGAGAAGTCACAGGCAAAAAAGAAGAAGAAACCTAAAAGCATTAAGGTCTTTGAAGCTCTAAATTCTCTATTCGCTTCTCTGACTTTTCGGTTAGTCGGTTGTAAGAATGAATGTCTTCATGGCGCCGCAGATAACTTCAACGAGCATGTCTAGTCCACTCGATAAGACTGTTGAACAGTAAGTACCTGAAGAGTCCTTTTGCGTGTTGGTAAATTTGTTTTCGGGTTTTCTCTGAGCAAAACGTGTTCTGACATGTCCAGCAAACCTTCTGTCAACCATGAACCGGAAGCTACATCTCCATCACAAAAAACGGTGGAAGAAGATTCTATGGAACCGGAAGATACTCTTACAAGTGAAAGGGATCGATTTGATATTTCATCCACCACTGACATTCAAGAGGAAGCTACTAAAGTTGACAGCGGTGGTAAAAGAGCTTCTCAATTGACGAATAGTTGGAATTTATTTTGTTTTTAGATGCATGATTCTTATTTCAATTCATTCCCCATCTTCAAGATATGCAAAACATGCCTGGAGAAGATTCACTGTCGGAAAATATGGAGTCAGCACTTGGAGGAGCTGCAGCTAGATACAATTCAGCTCTTGACATGACGCTAAAGGTAAAGCAGTTGCCAAAAAAAAAATTAAAATAAAAACAAGATTCCATACCTAAACTGTCTTCTGATTTAGCTCATTCCATTTCTTTACCTCCATATTTTCTTTGATAAGATCACAAATACATGTGGTATTGCAGGCCCTCATGAACATTAACGTTCTTAAAGAAGATCTAAAGCACAATAAGCAACCATTACATGACGACCTGGAAGAACAAGTTCCTTTTGCGCTACAAAGTTTATTTACTGCTATTGTGTCAGGGGAAATAGAGGGAGTCTACAGTGTCATCTTGAGAGACTTACTTGCTTTGCTAGAAGAAGTTAATTCCATGGTTCGTGTGGAGCATATAAGCTTCTAACTTCTAAGATGATATGTTATAGTCTTGTCTAGTCAATAAGCTTAATTGTTTTTTCTTTAAGTTATTCTATCTTTACTCTTTCCAGGCGTGTGATGCTGCTGAGGTACTTGTAATCATCCTTGAGTTTTGGCATTGCTGGAAAAATGCCGAAAGAGAAAGCTTGGTGACTCGTCTTTTTACGTTGGAGGAAAATGAAAGAATGACTTGTAGAGAATGCAGAAGGAAGCCAAATTATCCAGAGCAAAGTTCTTATGGTATTGTAATGGCTGCAGATTCAATCAGAGACCTGAAGGTATGTTTCATTTATTTCCTCTTTGTCTTTACTAGAGGAACTGGTACTTCCCTGACAAAGATGTTCTGTTTCTTATATATATGCAGTGTGCTTTTGGGAATATAAAGTTTGTGGATATCCTTAAGGTGATGCGCATGGAATATAAAATGTTATGTGACATTAAAACAGGAGGCTGTGGAAAAATAAACTGTGTTCATCACATTATAACTAAATGCCCGCCTATCTTCACAATCGGTAAGTTTTGACCACCCTGATTGTGATCTTATGCACTCGTGTCACTTACTATGCTTATGAGAAAACAATGTTGGTGTTTTTTGGGGTTTGCAACATTAGTGTTAGAATGGGAGAAAAATGAAACTGGAAAAGCAATATCGGAAACAGCAAAAGCTTTGGAGTGGGAGATAGATCTCAGCAGGCTGTACGAAGGCTTCGAACCAAAACATAAGTACCGGCTTGTGTCAATGGTAAAAAAAAAATAAATGAAAGCAGAGTCACAAATGCTTGTCCCTTTGTCCTTCTGTACTTTCTCTGTTACGATTTCAGAATATATGAGATGTGATGCAGGTTGGTTATGGTGAAGAAGGAGAACACATCTGCATAGCTTATGAAAAGAACCGGTGGGTCAATCTCAGACGTGAGTCTTTAGCAGGAGAGGTATGACAGAAACAGTTGATTTTGGCTTCCTTGAGTAGAATTCTGAATTTTTGATAGATAAGAGGGGATACATTGTTGATAAACGTGTGGTGGTGATGCCATAGGTTGTTGGAAACTGGAATAGTGTGGTCAGATTCTGTGGAGAAAAGAAGGTTCGGCCAGTGATTCTGCTTTACGAAGCTGCCAGATCCACGATGGCCTACCAAGTGTGAAGAAACCCAGCATTGATGTATATAACACTGCCATGTTCCATTTGAAAAGAGGTTATGTTGCTCTGTTCCATAGTATGGTCAATGATGAAACCCACGGAATGTATCAGATGATCAGTCCCATTTTGTAGGCATCCTCCACTGCCCAACACGTTAACGATAATCTCCTACGCAAAAATCAAGATCTTAAGAACTTACCAAGAGAAGGAAATGAGAATTAAATGTCCATTCGCATACATGACAGGATTAAACCAGACAAGTTTACTTCTCTACTGATTTTGAATGCTTCATGTCATAACAGTTGCGTGTCTGTCGCCAGATGAATCTCGTGATAATACACAATTACGTAGAAAAAGATTAAGAAAATTTAATATTTGTATATCCAAAAAGGAAGCATTCAACAAATCTCCCAAAGAGTTACAACATGATATGGCCACAAATAGCCGTCACAGAAGATGAGTGTAATCCAAGGCTTGTTACATTGATAGCAAGAACCAAAAATCCTTGAATATAACCCCGAAACAAAAGACAGAGAAAAAAAAACAAAAAGAAAAAGAAAAAAAGGAGAAACTCTCGAAGATTTCTCTGGGGATTCTGATAGTACAACAAAACTGGTGAAGCAACCTGGGAAGGTTTGTGGTCAAATAAGTTTGTGATCTCTCCAAAAAAAAAAATTCTTCACTGCAAAATGAGTTTTGTCAGGGTAAATTTAACACCCCCGATTTACAGAACTCTAGGGTGTGTAGATGATATGATATTATATATATTAACCTTTTGTTATCTTTGGCTCTCCAAATTTCTTTTAACTTTTTTTACCTCTGCTCACTGGTTAGTTATCCTTCAAAAAAGGATCGGTTCCATTAGGAGGTTCTTCTCGGTTTTCTGAAACGGAAGCGATGCTAAAGCTGTTGTAGTTATCAATGCTACTGCTTCGTGGCTTTCCTGGTCTTGATCGTATGTTCGTACCCATTGGAAATGGTTCCTGTAACAACAAAGGTGAACAATATGAAACAAATGCATACATCTTTGAAATTATGAGATCACAAGAACAAGATCAATAACAAGATGATGCTATCTGATGTGTTAATAACATTCACCTGATCACCAGCATTTGGACCATCCGTGTGGAAAAGAATAGGCCGGCAACGTTTGTCTTCATTCATTAAGCTTGAATTCTGGAAATGGGCAATAAGAGCTACTTTTCCTTGGATTCGAGCATATGTAAGAGTTGCCACCTTCTCGCTGTTAAACTTTTCCCACTTTTTGCCATTAAACGCCTGCGAGTGATTTTAGAACTTTTAACCAATGCTCTTCCAAAGAAAGCCAAAAGATATATGAAAAAGCAGCAACAGAAGGCTGTACCTTATAAAATGGGACAATCTTTTCAGGTTCGATAAGGTTGATGAAAGCATATCCCACATTGCATTTGTTCTGAATGAGAAGGTAAATTAGGTTAAAAAATGAGAATCGATATTGCAAATAACAACAGCTCAGTTTCTGCATAAGAAACTACTATATAAAAAGGTAGGACGGACGCCTGCTTGCCTTGAAGTCTATTGGCAAATAAAGGAAATCATATGTTCCTTTACAGTGCTCATCAATGGCAGATAGAAGCATCTTAGAAGTATACCTAAACCATAGCAATAAAATAAAATAAAAAAGAGTCAAAGATGAAACAGAATACATGAAACAACCCTACGAAGTTAACAAAAGATATATTAACACGGAATAAAAGAGAAACACTGAGTTCACTTACTTGTTAGGAATATTTTTAATCATCAATGTTGTCCTGCCATCATCCCCACGTAATATACGGTCAACATCAAGCTCATACAGTTTCTTGTCAGCATTACTAGAGCTAGACTCGCTTCTACGGTGAGAGAGATTCCTGTATCGTTCATTCGGCGAGTCAAATGAGCCTGGCATTGAAACCATTGGGCTCCTACCAGGGAAGAGATGAGACAACTGTTGGGGAGATCGCAGTACAGCATTTTGGGAATTAACATCCATGCGATTACCAGCAACATGGGAAAAGGACTTATGCGAACCAATTTCCATTGGATGTGAGGGTGAAGAGCCAGGAAACCCCATGCTGCCATGAGAACCTATGTGGAAGCCAGGCGATTCTAGAGATTCAGCTACATAGGCTTGTCTTCTATCCCAGAAAGGCGAATTTAATACCGGCGCAGATCCAATGTGGTGGTGCACAGGAGAAGATGCCATATTCACCATAATAGGAGGTGCTCTAGAGAATACAGTAACAGGTGGGCGCTGAGTAGGAATGCTGTTGATGTGAGATGGCGAGTTAGGCCACATCAAGCCACTTGACGGGTTCTGTTGCTGACCGTTAGAGTTGCTCCATAAATTAAGGTTAGGGCGGCGGGAGCTTTGATTCATGGGAGATCCTATGCCTACAGTCAAAAGACCACAACAACTAAAAGTGAGTAAAAACAATATAATGCATGACAACAGAAGAAAAACTTCCTCACAATCTTCCAAATCAAAATTTTACTACCGATCAGTAATTGTGCAATCCTGTTGATATAGACAACGAATGTTCAGCCATTCAAACCCAGCACAAAACAGCCTGATCTGACTAGATGGCGGAAATTTAGAACATAATACTTATAATATTTTCCCCAGGACGACAAGTTTTACACCAAACACTAACCTAGAGTTTGCATCACTGTAGCATTTCACAGTCCACTAAAATTGTAAGGATCATCTCAATATCTAACTTAAGATCGGGCTCCAATAGTGTGCTACGACAGAGCATTCTTCTTAAATTCATAATTGTCAACTACATATCATCATTATTCTTCACCAAGTTTATCAAGACAGTAGCAAATTATAGACGAGGAGCTTACCCCCTCCGTTAAAGCCATCCATTCCACGAACATTATGTATCATAAAGCCTTCATTTGCTTTCGAGCCATCACTGACCATTTCAGAAAATGCTGTCGAGGACTTATATGGACTACCATTTGCAAAGTTGTCGAGGTACTCCGAAATAGAATGAGGATGAAGATTTGGCATGCTTTGGATCCCCATATTTGAATTATCAAAAGGGTGACCATGCTCCTGAATTCCGACAGGCTTGCTGGCTGAGATGACGTTTGCGGAAGGTGGAAATCCAATAGGAATGCTGATACTCCGATGACGTTCAATGAAGGAGTTCACAGGTGATCCAACAGAACTCTGACTAACCCGCATAGATCCACCATCAATGGAGGTTGAAGGAATTATTCCTGGGAAATGTCTCCCTGAAACACAGATGTTTAACGGCATTGATTTGAGTCCCAAGATGACAAATCATTAAAGAAAAAAGAACTACAAATGATGAATGCAAAACCATACCCATGTGCCCAGATGATGTATTAGTAAAAGACATTTTAGGTAGACACCCTTCAGCATCATGTGCAGCAAACTGTGATCTGTATCTGAAACAAAACAAAATATGGGTAAATCCCACACACCAACACAACTGGCGTCCTTGTACACTTAACAGCAAATTACATGACCAAATCACTTTGATTTAGCATTTGCATTAGTTCACAGCCCATAACAGAATATAAAGCAGGAAAAAAAAAAAAGAAATAAACAATCACCACCTTATACCCTCTGGACAGGTTGGCGCAAGTTTAAGCTGCTTTCCAGCAACCTCGAGTCCATTTAGTCCACCAAGAGCAGCCTCTGCAGCTCGAATGTCAAAGAACTCTATGTATATCTGTGGGTTATCATGCATGGTTCTACGAATCTGCAAACCGCAGATACAGTATTAGCATCTACCTCGAAAAGTAAATATAAGAAGTACCCAAATATATCAACCTCTTTAATTTCTCCATATGATTTGACCAATCGATTGATTTCTTCATTCGAAATCGAAGGATCAAGATTATTAATCAACAAGGCTCCTTTACTCGCATCTTTTTCTGAAGGATTTTCCTGATAGCAATAAAATTGTAAGATAGATACAAATCAATACAAGTCACAAGAACAGTTCACAGCAAAGACAATATCTTCCATGAGAACAGTGAATCACACCTTAGGGATAGAATAACGAATGTCAAGCTTCGTTCCTCTTAACAGCTTATTGTGGAGTGCTCTCGCCGCATTTTGAGCAGCCCTTATATCATAGTACGATACCATGATAAAGCCACGATTCTTACAAGCTGTATGAAGAGCCTGGATGTCTCCAAATTGCTGAACAAGTGAATGTATCCTCAGTACGAAGTAATCAATTCCATTAAATTAACATACCATGTATTTCCTAAATCAAGAATCCATGGGAACCAAAAGAGCTGCTGAGATAAGGTACCTCAAAAAGAACCTTCAGCTCATAGTCTTCGATATTGCTACTGATATTTCCGGCCAAAATTGTTCTGGATGGAACTTCCGCTCGATGATGTTCGCCAACAGAATTATTGCTGCCTCTCTCCCCGTTTCTGTGGCCCACAGAGGGAAAAAGATCTCCATCTAGTTCCATGCCACCAACACTGCTGAAGAGGTCAAAATCATCCAGATCATCTCCATTGGCACGAGATTTACGCCCAACGTCACCCATCACTTCCGCAAAGAGATCATCTTCATCTGGCAGAAGATTTCCAATAGTTTGCGCCTCAATTTCTTCTAAAGATTCAGAAGGTTCTTCCTCACGGTGTGTAACAACTGTGTTCGCAGACATAGGAGATAGCATATCACTTCTCTGTAGTCGTACTGCAAAAACCAGCAATTTGGAGACGCACTCAAGTAGTTAAGGTACAGCAAGTCAGAGGACACTAGTAACAAACTTTCACGATCATAGTAGGATGTACGAAATTAACAAATATGCGTTTCTTTAGCGTAGAGGATTGCAGGTTTAGGTAGCTGATAGAACAAAATCAAAATAATAAGTGAAAATTCATAAAAGTTAACCGGAAGCTTACATTTTCTACTAAATAAATCAGACAGTGAGCTGGAAAATAAACTGCTTTCCCACTGGCTACCATTTGCGATGTTTCTTGCGTTAGGGCTAACTGAGGGGTGCGGCCCAGACAAGCTAGATTGTGGCTTTAGCTGGTGGCTTTCAGGTGTCCAGGAACTCTTCGGCAGACTTGAAAATCTATCACGACCACCTTGGTTTTCGGGCATCAGGTCTGTTTTAAGAAACTCAAATTGCCTCTGCCGAACAAAAGAAACAGAGAAAAAAAAAGCAGTTACAGACATTATAGACGATAGTGGCAGATAATGTCGTATGTGACAAATACGGTAGCAGCAATTCTAGTGCTACACAGTCAAAAACCGTGAAACAAAAAGAGTTACCTCTGAAGTAATATGAATATCATCACGAAAGTGAGAAGGTGTTGTTGATACACCTCTCTGTTCCATTATATCAGACGGCATCGTGGAGATGACAACAAAACAAAATCAAAATCTTATTGTAACTTTTTAGTCTTTTTTTCAACGGACCATAACAATTCCCCTGAAAAATGAACACACAGTGTTAAATTCAAAGCAAAGTAAGTCTACAGAAACGAGAATTCACTTTTTCACATTGCAAAGAAGAGAATGCCACAATGACTAACAGAAAAGGGTCCCGATTACTCAAGCTACAAGATCAAGTGAAGGAATAAAAACAAAAAAAAAACAAAAAGACAAGAATTGAATTACAAGTAAGCGAAAATCAAGCCCCAAAAAGGCGAAGGATGAAACAAAGTTAGCAAGTTTAAGCAGAGCAGTATAGGAAGAAGTTCAAGAGGAAAAACAAAACAAACTAAATTCGCTCCATTAAAGAAAGTAGAAGACACGATTAGGTAATTGAGAAGCCAAAAGAGTAGAATTCGCCTAATTCATGATCCTTTTGTGCAGCTCATTTTATTCAAACAAGGAACCAACTCCTACCTAATTCCACAAAATTCGGCAAGGAAAATTAACTTAATTTCAACAACAACACACAAAATAAAAAAAAACCTAAATTACTCACCAGCAAACAAAAATTCTGAAGGAAAAAAAAAAAAAGAAAGAAAAGGAGCTTACCTAATTACAAACAAACACAATTACGCTTCCTCTCAAACAAATTCGAACCAAAACAGTTTAAAATAAAAATTAAAAATAATAATAAAAACTTGTTTAAGGATGGATCTCGTAAAACGCTTTACCTTGGAAAAAATCACGATCCCCGAAGAAACACACAGCAACAGCGATGTTAGACAGAGAAGAGAGAGAGAGAGAGAAAGAGAGCAGAATAATTCGCCTTCTCTTTTATCTTGCTCCTTTCCTTTTTGTTTCCTTCTATCCAATCGCATCCATCACAGAATATTTAATTCCCAAAATTCAAATTTAATAAATATATATAAAAAAAAGTGAATCGGTGTTTCAATTTTTTTTTTTCTTTTTTTCTTCCGAATTTCCCCTCCTCTCACGACGATGAATAATCCGTGCGACCGGCGGTAATTATAACAATTCCGGCGGAGACTCTGCCCGCCAACGCACAATTCCGGCAGTCTCTCGTAGAGAGAGAGAAACGGATAGGAGAGAGAGAGAGGTCTCTTTTTTTAATTTTTTTTGGTTTTTTCGGTTAGTTGGTTTTACAAGGGAAAAATAAAAGAATGAGAGGAAAAAAACAAAAAAGCGAACAAACAAAATAGAGTTGATGAGAAGAGAAGGACTCTGCTGCGTTGTATGTACCATGAATCTACTGGTATGGCATCAGCTTCAATCTGGACCGTACGATTTTGATTAAATCTCAAATAGTTTGAAAAACAAAAAAAAAGGAAGAAAAATTACGGGCTCACACGAGAGTCTCGACGGCAGTCGACGTGCCCGGCTAAATTACTAAGGAGCCGGCTATTGTTGAACATGTGAACTATTTGGTTTTCTTTTTCAAAAGTGTGATTTGTCTACAAACTCGAGTATTTTTTAACAATACAAACTATATTTATTAATATGTACAAAATGAAGTTAGCGCTGTTGTTGCGTCATATAGCTCAAATTTAGATTTGCTGTAATGCACATTGTTGACGTACAAAATAAATTTGTCAAAAGATAATATTGTTTTTTTGCTTAAAAAATTCTCTTAGATCGTTGAAGATTAGATATTCAATTGTCAGTATATTATTTTTTTGGTTTTACAGCAATAACCATGGATGAAAAAAATACACATAAATGATTGTAGAGTTTAAGAAATTAAGTTTTTAAAAAACTCTGAATGATATAAAACATCACTGGATTAGAATCTAAAAGAATAATATGATCCAAACTAAATTGATTTAAATTGTCTGACTAAAGCCAGTTTGATATAAAAAAACATAATATGTTAGATTGTCAAATGGACATTAGCACCGCACTCTAGAGACATGTTTCTATTTGTTTTGTGAGGATCACAAAATACAACCGATGGGCAATACATACGTAGTTTTATTTTATGCCTCTTATGATTTTTGTTTTTATTTGTGGAAGTTGAACTCAGGAGTAGCACAGTTAGAAGAAAAGTTGATATGCTTTCTTATACACTCTTTCTAAAAATAAAAATACAAAATAAAGTTCGAAGGTATAGTCTTACATTGCTAGATAGCTACCCAACAATAAATAGTCATTGTAATCTTTGATCTTTTGGAGATAATGTTTGGTTGGTTGGTTCAATAATATATCTTGAAACGATAAAACAATATTTTCGTTTCATCAGTTCTTTTAATATTTTTGAATGAGCAAATTATTTATTTTACTCTTAATTCACGGTTGTTATCATTCATATTTGGATTCTTGTTGCTTTGTTGTTTTCTCCTCCCCATACCTCAACTCAAGTGTCGCCTTAATTGGTTATTCAAGTGTATACAAATCGTAGTACAATTCACTGATTTTACAATGAAGGACATAACAAAAGGAACTTAATAATAATTAGCATTGAGTGGAGACTTGAAGTGAATTTTGGTTGGTTTGGTGGCCAATTCCTCCTTGTTATCAGATTTAGCATGTGTAGGGGTTTTTTTTATTGAACATTTGCATGTGTATGTTCGAACTACCAAATGGAGAAGAAAAAAAAAGGTGGTATGAAGACCACAAGGCTATGGAAAAAAAGTCATCCACTAATGTCTTTTGCCTTATCATGTAAATCGCAGGATAAAAAATAAATAGAAAAAAAAAAACAGAATGCAGTCACGTAGCACAAGTCGACCGTGAAAACTGAAATATGGCCGAAGGTGAGTGTCGTGTACGATATCTCGTCTGTCAATTTAATTTTCAAATGCTGAACCTCTTTCCAATTAATCAGTTAAATAAAAGTTTCTATTAATGTATTATGTTGTATATAAATGCATAGCTTAAAGATTCATCAAGTGTTTTGTATTGGGATCTCCGTCGAACAATTTTATCTTTTGATTTCGTAGAATACAAAATATGCACTCTTCCGAAAATGTCAAATAGAGTATTTTTTTTCCTCTTCTAGATATAGGAAATTCATAAGACCGTGGTCCTACTATCTTTACATAATTTCTTCGTTATTTTTATTTTCCACAGAAATACACTAGATGAGTTGAATCGGTTTTATTTACTAAGTTTGGTCATCGCGTAAATCTATTCATATTTCTTACTTTGCTCCGATAGGACCAGGACCAAGAAAATCAGACGGAATCGAAACTGAATATTACAAAACGAAAATATATTTAAAACCAATTCTTCCAAATCGTATTAGTCCAACTCGCCACAACATTCATATCCCACCGAATTATTGGAAACGAACGAATTAAAAATACAAGTATTCCAAGTCTTGTTTCCTTTTTAAGTATTTGTTGAGTTTATTCTAACAATCGCAAGACGAGTTTTGTGAAATTTTCTTTTAACGTATTTGCCGGCCAAGCCAAGCTGAGCTGACGAAAATAAGTCGAGCTAGTTAGTGGCTGAGACTGGGAGTGGCGTGAGGGAGAGGGTCACTGTCCCAAATTTTAAATGCTGGGCGCTGCGTGAAGGATTAGAAAAGCATTTATTCTTAAAGATGCTCTTCTCAACGTATCCACGTGTCAATATCTCATTAGTTTACACATCAAAAGCTGAACCAGCAAATCGTAGCTGCGGCTTTGATCATCTACCCGACTCACCATCTAAAATATCTGTGCACCTTTTTTCATACGAGCCGTTGGATTCATCGATCCACTTCATCAACACACAATTTCGTGTGCCACACTCACCGATAAAGAAGACGTTAACCGTTTTTATCCGAACGTAACCGGCGTTTAATTAGTACATACCAATACCAGACCGTCTTCCAACTTTTTAGATCAACAAGTGAGATTCGATTAGAATTAGCATTTAATAAAATCCTTTTGTTATATAGACTTTGTAGTGTCACGCTGGTCTCACATGCCTACGTCCTTGGAAGTTTGGAACAGTTAGCTACGGTCATTAAATATTTATTTATCTATGATACTTAAGTTAACATCTAAAGATATTCAAAACTTGAGAATGAGATCATTGGTTAGGAGAATAGTTTAGTTTTATGGAATCGTACTATGTTAATATATTTTTATTCTTTCAAGTACATGTAATGGTTATCAGTGACAATCATTTCCTGTTTCATATATTGTAAGTTGGTATCAATACAGGCTAATGTTGTTTAAAGAACCACACACAAAATTTAAATCGGTAACACACAAATTTCAGTTTTTACGAATCAAAACATCATAGGAGGAGATTTAGCAGCAGTGGAAGTTCCATAACACTGATTTAACCTGCTTAATAGATCAAACTAATACCATGAAAATAAATGGTATAAGGCTTCACGTGCTAAATCTTGAAGAACACGATTGGACAGAACAGCCAGACAGAGGCAATAACCAATGGAATTATGGAACATCATATAGACTTTTTTAGATATCATTGGATAATTAAACTAAATAGTATTATAATGATTTTTGAATTATTTGGTTGTTAATATGGTCCACCCGGTCTCTTCTCCAGATCCGTTACCTGTATAGATTTTCGTCGGTCTATTTATTAATTATCTATTGATTTGCAATTATAATAACGTCTGAATATTTTATTATTCTCTGCTATTTTATTTTCTGTCAGCAATCTACATTGGCCTGTGTACTTATAATTTTACCCTAAAATACATAGCTAATCCGAGTTTTAAATAACATTTATAATTTACGGCAACCAAATATAGGAAACCGTATTATCGTTAAATATTGTTTTAATATTTTTTAATGATAATTGATTACAAATATACAAAATTAAACCTGTCTTTATAGTTATCATAACGCCAGATATATTAGGTTTACCAACCACTTATTAATTTGTTGTTGAAGAACTAGTCAAACTCGGCTAAAAAATAATAAATATGGTAAAAATTAAAATAGACAGCCAACCGTACACGAATTTGTGTAGTTTATGGATCAAAGTGGTTTGTGTAATTATTAAGATGGTTACATAAATTTATATATAGTTTTATTTTTAAACCGAGAGTATAGATTTGTGTAGTTTTTAACAAACTCTGTAATGTGGGTTATTTGTATCTCAAAACTAATACATCACTTGAAAGATATACCTAAGGAATTAATCCGAGGGGCCGACATCATGTGGGTCTGGGCCTTGAGGCCCATATAAGCCCAGATAAAACTAGAGACTGCACTAAGGCCAGATTATCAAAACCCCGTAACATCTTAACTTTGACCCACCTGTTACTAGTCCTCCTCTCTTTCGTGCACTTGCTTCTGATCCATCGAAAACTAGAAATTCGCTCGCCTCAGCTTCTCGCCGTCGCCATCGCCAACGCAATATATTCACTGTCGTGAATTTCCTCTCATCGAGTCAAAAGTACGGAACTGATTGAGCTAAATTTCGGTGGATTGATGGGGAAGAAGGAGAACGAGATGTCAGCAATGGAGATCGACGATCCGAAATCGGACGGTTCTGAACAGATCCTTCCGAGGTTCTCGATGAATGGTTAGTGTTTTTGTGCTTTTTCGTTTTTCAGGGAATGCAAATTTACCGAATGGCTTTTGCTGGTGTTTTTGAGGATAATTGGTATTGAGGTTTTGAACAATAGATAGCGATGGCAATATCCATGAATAATAAGTATATATCTGCATGTCTGGGAATCTCGAATTTGGCCATTGGCTGCTTCCTTGAACCCTAATTTTACGAGATATCTTCTAAGTTTGTGAATCTATGTAACACTGCATTTGGATTTTCAGTTCTGCAGCTGATGAAGTCTTCTCAGGCGCAACATGGTCTGCGTCATGGTGACTATGCTCGCTATCGGTATTTATACGAAACCCTAAGCTCATTGGCTCACACGGTCTTTTCGCGAAGAAAATTAGGCAATGCTCTATGATCTGTGTAATCTTGTTGTGTAGGAGGTACTGCTCAGCACGGTTGAGGAGGCTATACAAGTCCTTGAAATTCACTCATGGTCGTGGCAAATACACTCGACGAGCCATACTTGAATCAACTGTCACTGATGTTAGGTATTCTTCCTGCTCTCATTATTATCCTTCCAACCTGAAGATTTTTTTTGTTGGAGATGTGTTACTTCCGTACATAAATTCCTGTCTTGGTTTGATTTTACGTTTACCGGAACAATATATATCAATAAAAAAGGGGAGAAGAATTTGAAGGCTCAGTTGTTTCTTCCACGATAATTGAGTTAATGCTCTGTCTTTATTTGAAATAGGTTTCTTCATGTGGTTTTCTATATGGCGGAAAGAGCATGGAGCCATGCAATGGAAAAAAGACAGCTACCAGATGGGCCTAATGCACGGCAGCGGATATATTTAATTGGTAGGCTGAGGAAGGCAGTCAAATGGGCTTCGCTTTTCTCTAGTTTGTGCTCTATTAAGACAGACTCCAGGACATCTCTGGAAGCTGAGGTATTTCAGTGAACCCAAATGTTGATGTGTATCCTTAAATATACATCTAATCTATCTAATACTGCCTTTGAATGGAAGAAAAGAATACCTCAGTTTTAGGCTTTTACCTTACTTGTTTCGTGTAAAATGTATGTGTACTTCATAAACACACGACATGGGTCTTCATAGTTTCTCTTACTCTTTTATAGGCATATGCTTCCTATATGAAAGGCACCCTGCTGTTTGAGCAAGATCAAAATTGGGAAACTGCGTTGGCATGTTTCAAAAACGCCAGGTTTGTCTTTGTTCAGTATCCTCCATTTGCAATTTTGGTAGATTTTGTTTTTGAAAATTATTCCATCCGTTGCAGAGCTGTTTATGAGGAACTCGGGAAATATGGTGATCTAGAGAACCAAGTTCTTTGCCGGGAACGTGTTGAGGAGCTTGAGCCTAGTATTCGATACTGCCTACACAAAATTGGCAAATCCAACTTGCAGACATCTGAGCTACTTCAGATTGGTGAGATGGAAGGCCCTGCATTGGATCTTTTCAAAGCAAAGATAGAGGTACGTATAAATATCATGTTCTGTCAGCCTCACCATCGAAGCAAATGAGAAACTGTTTATACATGTTTCAGTAGTCCACATAATTTCTGAAGCAGAACATTTTTATTTGTTAGCTTTTCCGTCTGTTGTTGTGAAGTTAGAGTCCGCTTTTGACATGTGACCAACACACATGAATACTAATTACGTGTATACAATCTGGGGTACTCTTGAATGTCTGGCAATGGTTTAGTGGTTAACTCTTTTTGAGGTCTCTGTGACAATATGGATTAATGTGATGTATATTGCTCACTGTCACATAGGCTGCTATGGAAGAGGCCAGATCTCAACAAGCTGCATCTCTTACAGAGTTTAATTGGCTTGGCTACAAATTTCCAGTTTCCAACCCAAAATCTCGGGTTTCTATTTTAAAAGGTTCGAGTAACTTTTTCCTATCATGCTGACAAATTATGATTTGGGAAAATTTTGGTTTACCTTTACTTTGTACTTACTGTTATGCGTTACCCTCTTAATATATCCTGCCTTGATTTGACATTGATCACCTCTCTGCGGCTCTTACTCTTTTGTTCCTTGTTCGTTCAGCCCAAGAACTTGAGAAGGAGCTACATGGTCCAGTAGCAGAATCTCTCTCTGCAGAGAAAAAGCTGACCATATATGATAAATTATTCACTGCATATCATGATGCGAGGAACACCATACGCAGTGACTTGGTGAGTGAGTTTGCAAGAGATACTCTGATTTATTGATTCGGTTCACCGAATAACTTTTTGAAGATTTTGGAAAGTCTAAACAAGTTTGCCTAAGAGTCAGAGTATCTGTTTTCTGTGCGTTGCTGTTTCTTTGATTGATTTTACTAAGGAGCATACTATTTTTAGGTAAGTGCTGGAAATGCTGAATCTGTTAAAGATGATCTAAATGGTCTGGACAAAGCTGTTGGAGCTGTGCTAGGACAAAGAACCATTGAAAGGAACCAGTTGTTGGTTAAAATAGCAAAGAGTAAACTGAACAGGAAACGTGATGATAAAAATGAAAAGGTTACTAAGCCTGAGGAGCTTGTTCGATTGTATGACCTTCTATTACAGGTTAACCACCATTCACCTGTTTTTTCTTCAGAAGCGGATTTTGTTTGTTAAACCACCGAGGTGATCTCACCTGTATTTCTTTTTCTCAGAATGTCGCTGATCTTTCTGATCTCATTAGCTCTGGAAGAGACAGGAAACCTGAAGAGATTGCCTTCGAGGAAGAGTGTCAGCGCAAAAGCTTAGCCTTTCGTGCTGAAAGGTTTAGTAGTTTTTCTTCCACGTTATTGTATTTGTGTAGGGTGATTGGTATTGAGTTGTGGGCATCCTTTATCTTTCAATTGATTTTACCATTTTTGATTCGAGTTAAGTTTTCGACCAAAAAAAAAAGATTAGAGTTAAGCTCCTCCAATCCGTTTGTATTCATTAAATTAGGAATCTGACTCCTCGTCAGTCATCTTCTTCACCTACCTTTTGGTCTATATGAGAACAACTTATTAGATTCTTTAGCTCCTGTCCCGAGATGTTCACACAGTTCATTCCATTTGGAAAATATTACAAGAAGAGTTATTTTCATATACGTACGGATGCATTTAGTTTTGATACCCCTTGACTAAATAAGCTAATGATATCTTCTGGAATCTCTATTCAGGTGCTTTTACTTGGCAAAGTCATATAGTCTAGCTGGAAAAAGGGTTGAAGCATATGCCTTGTATTGTCGAGCTCGATCTCTTGCTGAAGATGCCCTGGGCAAGTTACAGAGCATAGCAAACAAAGATGAGGTATCTACTTATTATTTTATTTGTTTACCTCATACATGGTCATTGAATAGCAGTACTATGTTGCCTCCTCATGTATACCGGATAAGGGTTATATGTTGATGGTGTAAGTGTGGGCACGGTGCATGCCTAGACTTTTCATATCATAGATATTAGAATCACTAAAGTAATGGTTTTGATGGTTTTGATTTTTTTTTCTCTAATAATTCTCAGGGAACAATCCAGGAACTGAAGGCACTGAGCAAAGAATGCAGAGCTAATAGTTGCATAGAACATGCGACCGGGATCATGGAGGAAGAGAAGGCGCCAGAGAATCTCTCAAAGAAAATCTCAACTATATCACTAAACGATACAGCCACTAAGGTACCATCTCACTATTTTGCCTCCTGTTTCCCCTTTACTTGCTTTGTTGTTTAGTAGCTGACGGTATAAATATCCCCCCTTTCATGTTCTATGTCTTGCTGTTACGTCACCTAATTGGACTTACTATAATTTTGACCGATGTGATTAACGGAGTAATTTCTGATTATATTGGCTCATCATCCTCCTGAGCGATTAAACCTGAATTTTTCTACCAGAAGTTCCGCCTTGTGTTTGCGGAATCAAGAGTTATGTTGTGATCTTGCAATGTCACATTATCAAAGTGCACCTCTGATGGTTTTCTTTTCCCTCTTAAATCAACCAGGTGGAGAAATACCTGTTAGATAAACTGGATGTGTATGAATCTGCAGTTGGAGATGCAAACACAAAAACGGCCCCAAAGATTGAACGGTTCCCACCTGCGTTCCAATCTATACCTCGTAATCCAATTGTGCTAGACCTGGCCTACAATTGCATCGAGTTCCCGGTTCTTGAAGAAAGGATGAAGAAAGGGCGGAGAGGATTTATTAGCCGTCTCTGGGGCTGAAGAAGCTTTCTACCTCAGGTTAAAAGAATCTCTGATTCAGTTTCCTTTTTTTAAGCAGACTCTGAAACTTCTTGCTGCTCTTTAGCTTCTGAAAAACCAGCCAAATGCATGAGACTTTTATTTGTTTTAGATTTATTTTGTCGAATTTTTTCAGAGAATCACAATTTAGACCGAGGATTACGTTTTGCTTGACACATAAAGTTTTGGAAATATAGACATTTTATTATCTTCTCTTTTTATTATATAAGGAAAACGTCACATTCGTTTAAACCCCTTAACCGGTTCCGGGACCAAGTTGTATTGAATCTCAATCTACTATGTTGGATCTCTGTCTTCTGTCTGTATTATTAAAAATCTTGAATAACGATCCTTAAATTAGTAGACGAACAGGAGCGGGGGATATTCGTCGGAAACTAAAATGTTTACATATTTTTTAGTTTCTCACACGTTTAGGATGATGTCCTCCTCTCAATTTTAAAAAGTCAACTTGTACTTTGGATTTTATCTTTTAATTAATTTGCAGTAAAGTAAAGTAAATATTTGGACTCGCAAATCTATGATGATGCCTCTCATGCCTCTTACCTAATTAAGTCTTGAATTAACTCACCATTCTCCTTCATTTAATTAAAGTACCATACTTTAACGTATTTTATCTGCCACTTTTCAATCACTGGTCTTTTTAAGTTACATCATATCTTACGTTGTTTATCATTATATATCAATCATTTTTATGGGTTTCTCCAAGAACTGTTTAATAAAAAATATAATCATTCCCTCCTCCAACAAAGCAGAAAATGGTTGCAGTTTAGCTTATTTTAATGTAATTTAGCTGTGGTATAATATATTAATTGGTGTGGTTATAATATTGATTTAAAAATGACAGTCATGGAAGGTTTCAAAGGTTTTTTGGACACGATCACCACAACAGCAACAACGACGACAAAAGAGTATGTAGGAGGAGAGTATTTTGGTTTTTGTTTTATTTCTCCATCGCACGATCTTTCCCTTATTTTCCGCCCATTTTCCCACTTCTCAACCAACCCTAATCCCTAAAAAGAGCTTTTCTTTTTCCAAACAAAAAAAAAAACAAACAAAAACATTTTTTTTTCCCGTTTTTATTGTTTTTTGGTGGGAAAAAAAAAACACCGTAATTAGCTCTGTCCGAGTCTCCGGCGATCGGAATTTCCTATTTGTCCCAAGTGGGAGGAGAATTCCATATCAGGAAGACGAAGAAGAAGAAGAAGAAGAAGACGGCGACGGAGGAGGAGGATCGTACAGGGTCTCTTGCTGTTCCCCGCGGTGAAACAATGCATTTCGCTAAGCTCGATGACTCCCCCATGTTTCGCCAACAGGTTCCCTTTTTATTTTTTTGAATTTTTTGAATTTTTTTTTATTAAAAAATCTGTAAACCGAGAGAGACAAAGACAGAGAGGGATAGGTTCTGTGTAATCTCTGGTGACATTCTATGCTCAAACCAAAAAGAATATGTTGATTGGTTTCTGTAGAACAAATGGCCTCAGATACATTGTGGAAACCTGGATGATGCAATGTATCAGAAACTTGTATCAAAATTCGAAGAGTTGGTTGTCTTAGATGTCAAAATCTAGGAGTTGACTTCTTCGGATCCTGTAAATTTTGAGATGTTGTCGTTACTGTTTGATCTTCATTTTATAGTGTTCGTTCTTTTTCTTTTTTCGTTGTTTGACCTGTAATCGTTAGCCTTCTGGTATTGTGTCAAAGTTTCAGTGATAAAGTTAACCTTTTTTTGTTGTGCAACAGATGCAATGTATGGAAGAGAGTGCGGAGTCGCTGCGAATGCGATGCTTAAAGTTCTATAAAGGATGCAGAAAATACACGTCAGCTCTTTTTTTCACTATCTACAGTCAAAATTTGTTGAAGGAAATATTCTTTATTTTGATTTTTCTTCCGGATTATTATTGTTAGTGAGGGACTCGGAGAAGGGTATGATGCGGATATTGGCTTTGTAAATGCACTCGAATCTTTCGGAGGAGGCCATAATGATCCCATCTGTGTTGCTTTTGGAGGTACCTCCCCTTTCTTCCTGTTTTGCTCTTCTTCCCTCTTACTACTCTGAATTCCCCATTATTTCTCTTTGTTCTTCCGTGCACATTTTTTTTTTTCTGAATAAAATATATATGTCAAAATATTGTCAGGTCCTGTAATGACAAAATTCACAATTGCTCTACGTGAAATTGGGACATACAAGGAAGTTCTTCGTTCCCAGGTACTTCTACATTCCAATTCCCTCTGTAGAAGGAATGGCCAACAAAAATATCTCTGTACTTGGTTGAACAAATTTCCTTTTGAGTTTTTCCGCCTAGATTTTGCCGAGTCGGGTTTCTTTTGTTGAAAGTCATTAGATGTTTGATGTTTTCTACTTTGGTTGTGTAGAGAAATGTTTATTTTTATCGTCCTTGCATGTAGCCCTGTATCTTGAGAAATGCATAACTAACCTTATCATGTCTTATCAACACTTTTCAGGTAGAACATATGCTGAATGACCGGTTGCTTCAATTTGTGAATGTTGATGTCCAAGAAGTTAAGGTATACGTCTAGTAATACATACCACGAAACATCATGGAAATATCACTCTGATTAATTCTTGCCTTCTACGATCAACATTTTCTCTGAATGCTTCCTGCTTATATCCATCTTTGATTCTCACACGCAGGAAGCACGTAAACGGTTTGACAAAGCTTCCATTATATACGACCAGGTGCGTTTAATGAATTCAAAATATGTCCACACTAATGGGTCATTTATGCTTTTTTTTGTTACCCTTAGCATTCTGCCTGTTTGAAAAATTATATCTTTCAAATAAACAGGCACGAGAGAAATATCTTTCATTAAGAAAGAGTACGCGATTGGATGTGGCTGCCACAATTGAGGAGGTGTGTACAAATCTTATTATCTTTCAAAAGTCACAGGCAACCTTCACTTTTTTTGTTGTTGGAAATAACTAATTTGGTAGAGAGACATTTCAGGACCTATATAGCGCAAGAACGGCGTTCGAGCAAGCCCGGTTTCAACTGGTAACCACTTTTTATTCTAATTCTACAAGAATTTCCAAGGTATTCGCTTCTTACAATCGTACATAATGTTTGCTTACTTCTTCCTGGCCAGGTTAGTGCACTCTCTAATGCGGAAGCTAAAAAGCGATTTGAGTTTTTGGAAGCAGTCAGCGGGACAATGGATGCTCATCTCCGTTTCTTCAAACAGGCAAGCTGTTTCTTATAAACAAATTTTTAGAAGCAAGAACACAAATAACTTTCTTTACCTGGAACCAATCAGCTTGGTTTTTACAAGAAAAACTATCATACAATGGCCTCTATTCCTGTTTCCTCACATTAATTACTTGATTCGCTTTCTCACAAGTGATTCTTTCTTTTAGGGATATGAGCTACTGCAGCAAATGGAGCCTTTTATTAATCAGGTCTGATAATACAAACCTACTTGTGACATGATTCTTTTTCTTTTGATCTTCTGAGATGTCTCTGTAGCCGACCGTTTCTTATCCAAGCAATAGCGCAAGGAATGTCTGTGTTTAATTGGAAATTTTATTGCAGGTGTTGGCTTATGCGCACCAGTCTAGAGAATGTGCAAACTATGAAATGGCATCACTGAATGAAAGGATGCAGGAATACCAAAGGCAAGTTGATCGAGAAACTAGAAACTCAAATGGTTCTCCAACAGGGGATGGAATGAGACACAACTCAAGAAACTCACAAAAAGTCATCGAGGCTGTCATGCAATCTGCTGCTAAAGGAAAGGTAAGTAATTACCATTTAAGCCTTACTCATAAGACTGCCTTTATATCTTAATACTGTTTTTGTCCTACAGGTTCAGACTATAAGACAAGGGTATCTGTCTAAACGTTCCTCAAACCTGAGAGGTGACTGGAAAAGAAGGTTCTTTATCCTTGATAGCCGTGGGATGCTATACTATTACCGCAAGCCATGGAATTGGTCTTCGGTAAGTTGCAAAACTAAAAAAAGTTGTGTTATGCTTCATTGAGAAAAGTTATCGATATCATTTGTGATGGTATGCTGAATCTTTGAAGCTCTATGTATCAGGGAAATGGAAGCCGGTCTGCTGTTCATAGGAATATGACTTCAGAAAACAGTCCTGGGCTGCTAAGTCGGTGGCTGTCTTCTCATTATCACGGTGGCGTGCACGATGAAAAACCAGTTGCACGTCACACTGTGAATCTGCTGACCTCAACGATCAAAGTTGATGCTGATCAGACCGATCTAAGATTCTGCTTTCGAATTATTTCGCCAACAAAAGTTTATACATTGCAGGTATATTAGGGAGAACATGACTTTGAAAGTAAAAAGATCTTCTATTTCTTTACGTCTGGAAACTTACTAAGATTCTAACTCGTGCGTTTTTACATAAGGTGTTATCTTTCATCCCCTTCGACTAACCAGAATCTCTTAAATTGTTGTTGATGTAGGCAGAGAATGCGCAAGATCAGATGGACTGGATCGAAAAAATAACTGGAGTAATTGCCTCTTTGCTCAGTTTCCAGACACCTGAAAGGGCAATCATGGTAAGGTTTTATGTGCTATTACTGCTGAATCGTTGTTGTGTGACACAGTATCTGTTTTCACTTAATATATCATTACTTGCAACTGGATCAGCGTCTTTCTACAGTGGACGGAGATACTTTCTCAGCAAGTGATTCCGGTTCTTTAGCAGATCCATATGATATCGAGCAGGCAGAAAGTGGAGAATCCACAGTGGAAAATCCCATGACAGGAGGAAACCGTTCGAGGTTCTCAGGGTGCTTGCAGCAACATGATATGGCAAAGACTGAAAAGCCAATTGATGTCCTGACGAGAGTATTGGGGAATGAGAAATGTGCAGATTGTGGTGCTCCTGAACCCGATTGGGCCTCTTTGAATCTCGGAGTGCTCATATGTATTGAATGTTCTGGTATACATCGTAACCTTGGTGTTCACATTTCAAAGGTAAGCCATTAAAATTTCAAACATTTTTGAACTCTCAGTCTTCTCACAAGAAGGTAGTCTTGAGCTCTATAAATTTGGTATGAAGTATTCAACCTTGTCGTGCAGGTCAGATCGCTCACGCTTGATGTCAAAGTATGGGAACCATCGGTCTTGACATTATTCCAATCGTTAGGTAACGTATATGTAAACTCAGTGTGGGAGGAGTTGCTGAACTCAGAGAGTAGATCTTCTAGTGCTAGTAGGTCTTCGGGGTAAGTGACTTCTCATCAGTTGTATTTGTGTGAAGACGAAACTACTTCTTACATCTATTTACACAGTCTTCAAACTTTTTCTATTTATAAGCACTCCCAAGTCAGATAGACCAAGAAAATTTCTTGCAAGGAAACCTGGTTTTAATGATCCCATTTCTGTGAAAGAGTTGTTCATCCACGCAAAGGTATTATATCAGTCTGTGAGTTAATAAGCAAAGTTCTTGAAGTTCTCATGTCTGTCCATTGCTAATTTCAATGGCTAATTGCAGTACTCAGAGAGGATTTTTGTCCGCAAAGCAATAGACAGCCAGCATTTCCAGGCAGTTTTCCAAGAGATTTGGGAGAATGTCCGTGCTAACGACAAGAAATCAGTTTACAAACACATTGTCTGCTCTGAAGCAGATGTGAATGCTCTACGTGGACAAGCATCGTACACCGTGTCTTTGCCCTTATCAAAGATGATGCAACTGGAAGCGAAGGAAGAAACACTGGAAGCCAAATTCAAGAGCATTGAAGAGGAGTTTCAAGAGATTCCAGAGCGATATTCTAACTCGAAAATGGACGGGGAAAGTATGGTCAGAGAAGAAACTTCAAACGACTGCTCTTTGCTTCACCTTGCTTGTCTTTCTGCGGATATCGGTATGGTGGAATTATTGCTTCAGTATGGTGCAAAAATTAATGCAACCGACTCAAAAGGTCGGACTCCACTTCATCATTGTATCATCAGCAGGAGATATGCAATTGCAAGGTTGCTACTTATGAGGTAAACTCCATATAATTCATCTTTCAGATTTCTTTACTACTGGTCTTAAACTTGACATATATTATAAGTTTGGTGGAATGATTCAATCACAGGGGAGGAGATCCAAATGCTGTGGATAAAGACAATAACATACCGGTCAAATATGCTTCAGAGACGGACCTCAATGACAGCGAACTAATTGCTTTATTAACAGACTCCAAAAGATGATAAATACTGATGAATCAAAAGTAACCATTAAGCAGAAAATGGTGTAGCACTAGAAGAGTGTTGCTCTACTTGAAGTCTTTTCGCCTTTTCCCGCCTTTTAGTTCGTTTCGTATTCATATTTTTGCCCATATAACCGGCGATTTGTTCATGAAGAGCGTAGAGAATACATGTAGGTTTTCTTTGGTGCTTGCTAGGTTGATATACTGGTTTATACTCTGGTGTACATATGGTCTTTCTATGGGGTTGTATGTTCTGTAAGATGGAAACCTCTGTTTTTGGTTTCACTATGAAATCTGTTTTTGTTGTTTGTGTCATGAAAAGACAGACACCATTGTGTGTGTTCTTCTGTTCGGCTTTATGTTTTCAGACAGAATTTTGTTTTGCCCATCCGAAAACCTGCTTTGAATCGCCCAGACAGATTTCCAATTCATCAATATGACAAATCCAATATTTTTTCTTCATTTGATCTCATCAATGTACCTTAATTTGAGATTCTGTTTGGAATTTGGATCAGATCTTGTGTTTATAGAATGTTCTTTGTTCATCAATTCTAAAACTGTTGGTACAAGGTTAATGACTTCATTGTAACATTCAGTACATGATCTTCTACAAACCTAAACATGCAGATTTATTGACGCAAAAACATGCTCAGGAGGGTTCATTTGCTACAAACCTGCTACCGCTGCTCTTAGAAATCGAGAAAATCGCAGTTTAAACAGCTCAGGTGTGTCTCCCATTCATCAGCAGCTTTTAAATGTCATCATGATGACTAGGCGAAGGTAAATCCGTAAGCAAATGAAGAGTTTCTGAGCAGACATAAGCTCTTCCAGGAACAGCAACCGCAAATTCTTAACGCTAGCTGAACAAATAAAACAATGGCGTATCATGCCCAAGCAGCTTGCCTTGGGTTTAGGTAAGACCTGTATTTGGTCACACAAAAAAAGATTGACATTCAGATGATGGAGACTGAGTAGATTCGTCTGGTGATACCCAGTTTAAGAGAATACAAAAAAAGTGAGAGGACGAAACTTTTAGAGAATAGATCAGGTTAGGATTAATGTTACCTTCGGGTAGTTTTCAAGTCGGTCAAGAAATTTGCCGTAAATCAGAAGTAAAACCAGCTGTCTCGTTTTCAGCTATAAAGGAAAAGGAGAAAAATTATCTGCTTTGGCTTCTTGTCTTAAATCTATGGGGCAGCATCTGCTTCCATCCTTTGGTCTGAGGAAATGCAACCCTCATTAATTAACTCAATGCAATCCTCGTTAATTAACTCAATGACACTCGAAGAATCGGGAACATATTTGAGACGAATCATATTCTCCATAACCTTCTCCGCTGCCTCCATTTCTCCCACTTTAGCAAAACCAGAGAGTAGAGCCCGGCATATTGAAATACTTGGTTTACACCCGTCCACAACAGCGAACAGTTGATCCACGAACATAAGTGCTTTTGTCGTCATCCCTTCTTTCAGGAAAGCAGTAATGATGACACTGTACATTATGCTGTCTGGTTCAATTCCTGAGGCAATAGCCTCGTCGAATATAGCAAACATTTCAGATCTTCTGCCCATTCTATCATACCCGTTTAACAGAGATGTGTAAGTTCCAACAGTAGGCATCAGGTTTGCCTTCTTCATGTTTTGCAAAAGCTCCTTTCCAGCTTCCAAATTTCCCTCCTTGCAGAAATAATCTATCATGATGTTGTATGTTACATCATTGGGCTTATGCTTCTCAAGCGACCCATCCATCACCCAATTTATCCATTTTGTTTTTTGTTCTGTTTTTCCAAACTTCAAACCCCAATTGATCAAAGCATTGAAGGGGGCGGTAGAGGAACCACAACCCATCTCTTTTGTCTCGAAGATGGTTATAGCTCTTTCCATATCGTTACATCTGCAACACCCATCCACAAGTGTTGTGTACACAAAACTGTCAGGAACTAATCCCTTTAGTTTCATCTCGTCAAATAATCGAAAAGCCTCCGCTAGATCCCCATATTTGCAACATCCATCTATGATTGTACAGTAAGTCACTGCATTAGGTGGAAAACCTTTTCCTGACATTCCGTTAAAAATTTCCTTAGCTTTTTCGATTTCACCAGACCTGCAGAAGCCACCAAGCAACATGTTGTATATGATGACATTAGGCGTTACGCCTTCTTGAACCATCTCATCAAAAATACGAGAAGCCATTTCCATTTTTCCCAACTTAGAAAACCCATCAATGAGCGTACCATAAGAGAATACATCAGATGCGATACCCTTTCCACGCATTTCCTGGAAAATCTCCTCTGCATCATTTACTTTACCGTTTTTAACGAGACCATTCATAAGCACAGTGTACGTTTTAGCATCCCCCTGAATCCCTTGTTCAACCATGGATCTGAATGCTGAACACGCCTCTATTACTTTCCCCTTTTTGCAATACTCACTGATCAGACCCGTGCACAAGACCTTATTTGGAACCACACCACATTCCAGCATCTCTTTCACATATTTCTCTGCGGATGCGAATTCCCCAGCTTCTATATAACCACTGATAAAAGCCCCGTAGGTAAAAGCATCAGGCTTTAATCCGTTCTCGACCATTTCGACCAGATAAGACCTTGCTTCGTCCATCCTTTTGGCCTTTGAAAGGCCAATTATAAGGGAATTGTAGCAGAATGTGTCTGGTGCGATTCCTTGTTCCTTCATTTCTTTCAACACCGTCAC
Organism: Sisymbrium altissimum; assembly: GCA_900406495.1. Lineage (NCBI taxonomy): Eukaryota > Viridiplantae > Streptophyta > Magnoliopsida > Brassicales > Brassicaceae > Sisymbrium > Sisymbrium altissimum. The sequence continues at coordinate 54,197 of OVBI01000122.1, forward strand.
TGCATCTTCAAACCTACTTTTCTGGAGAAAGGTTTTGATCACTGTTGTGTATATAACGACATTGGGTCTGCAGCCGCTTGCACCCATCTCCTTGACAATCTTATAAGCTCCATCGAGATCCCCAGAAGAACACAAGCCTTTTACCGCTGTACCATAAGTATATGGAGATATGAAAATGTTCCTCTTTTTCATTTCAACAAGTAACTCATAACCCTTAAGTGCATTCTTTTCTTGAACATATCCCTCGATCAAACTAGCAAACGCTCGAGCACCTGGTGTCACTCCGGATGCAATCATCCCCTCAAAGAGAGCCCTTGCCTTCCCCATCGCCCCTTCCTTTGACATCACACAAATAAAAGAATCATACATCTTAGGATCGATGTTCATCCCAAGAGAAACCATCTCGCTGACTAGTCCATTTGCAGCGTCTGCATCTCTGCCCTTCAGTAAACCCTCAATAAGTATACTATAAGAACCATTATCAGGAAACACACCAAAACTATCCATCTCCACCACCAACGATTTAGCATCTTCCAGTCTCTTTCGCTTACACAACCCATCCATAAGAATATTGAATGATTGCCTCGATGGCACCAACCCTTTGCAAATCATCGTCTTCTTCAGCTCAAGAGCTTCATCAAGAACTCCCATTTTACACAACGCTTTGATCACCAAACCATACACAGTCACAGTCACCATCCCGACTTTCTCTTCAGCTTCGACAAGAAAATCTTTCGCCAACTGAACATTCCCAGCTCTGCAATGTGCAACAATCAACATTTCATAAGTCTGAGCATCAAACACTACATTTCTCTGAGCCATCTCATTATACACATCCCAAAACAAATCCAACCGGTTCCTCTTCAACAACGCATCCAACAAAAGGTTACATCTTCCCGAATTAAGAACCAATCCCAAATCCCTAGTGTTTGAAATCACAAAAGCAGCTTCATCTAAACACCCTTTTTCAATATACACATCAATCAAAACCCCGAATACAAGAGCTCCTTCATCACTCTTTCCCGCAAACTCTCTCGAACACCTCGCAACCGAGCTCACAACCTCAGATACATGCCACTTCCTCTCAATCATCCGTCTCACAACACCACGAGCTTGCCCCAAACTACACAAACCCAAAGCCAGAAACGAAAACGAGTCCAGTTTCTGCTCCGTAACCTTTTGAGAATCAACCCAATTAAAGAAACTAAGAAGCTTAGCCGGATCATCGACGCGTTTGGATCGCAAAACGGAGAGAACAACGTCAGGATTTAGTATCTCCTCCGAGAGATTCGAAGATACCAAAGCGTCGCGCCAGTTCCCCTTATTGAGAATTCCCGCTATTTCACCTGATGCGTCGGGACTTTCTCCAGTGTGAACGGAAAACGATCGGAGAAGTAAACATTTCCCTCTCGAAACCAAACTTCTCTTCCTGAACAGTGATGAGCACATCATCCTCCGATACCGGAGAGTTCAGCAACGTCGTCGGCGAAGAGAATTAAATCGCGAGATACGTTTAACAAGAATCAAATATGTATATAGAAGGCCCATTACTATTGGGCTTTAAGGCCCATACATAATTAAATCGCCAAAATGTTTATCCATCCTATGTTAACTTTGTTTTGCGTCTCCGGGAGATTCCACCGTGATTTACGATTTTGTTAGAAAATATTTTATAGGAAGTGCTATGTTATTATTTATCGACAGCCATCGAATTAAATAATATTGTGTAGGTCTCAAGAGATTGATTTCATATGGAGAGGTTATGGGAGAGATATGATGAAGATCCCCACTAGAGTGGGAATTTCAAATGGTGCATGAATGTTTACCCAAATACATAGTGTGTGAAATGCGTGGTTTGACCAGATTTCTTTCTTGTTTTGTTTTGACATGAGCCAAACTAAGATTAGAAAAGTCGACGGTGTGTGGGCAAACTTAAACTAATAATAAATCATTTGTTTAAATTTATAAACGTGTTCTAGTTAATTCCACAGCATGTGGATGTGTATATTATTTACATGTTGCGTTGACGATTTTTTTTTTCTATAAATACGGGAGGGGTAAAAAAAAGAAAGAGATCGTGGGTTTGGTTGGTGTTGTAAATCAAAGAATTTTATAAATGGATAATCATGATTCATGAAAAAAAACATCTAAAAAAAATGTGTCAAAACACCTTAAAACAACCTCTTTAATCATTAAAACTACCAACTATGATTGGGTAAAATTAGTGTTTATTAACCATGAATAAAGCGATATGCTGCCATCGATGAAACTTGCGCTCTAAATCTTTAAATATGTTATAACGTCGACAAGTAATCATAGTCGGTGTATGGTCTAGTTTGGATGCGAATCCAAGTTAAAAATTCCGATCATCACAAAAATCAGTTTGAAATAAACATAGTGGCTGATATAGGAAATCTATACTTTACGATAAATTATTATTAAATGTTGCTTTTCACTATTGTTACACTTCTCCGAGTTGATTAAGCTTTGCACAAAAAATAAATTGAATGATTGTGTTGGAAGCAAGGAAGCAGTGACTAAAGAAACACAGCTTAATCAAGCACGACTAAAATCATACTCCTATTAGACGGAGTCATCGTCATTAGATACAATTAAATATTAGTATTGTTTATGACCCAAGTTGGCTCCATAAAACTAGTGCATTCCATTTTAATAAGCATTAAGTTGATTGATAATATAAAATATTAATAATTTGCGTTTATGGCGGTCAAAGAAAACGATTAAAAGTTGAGATATTTGTTTGCTTAAAGTGATGTTTAGACAGAAATGGTATATTTTCATTGAGAAAGAGAAGTTTTCCAGATTCTATTAGCAAACACTTATATTATGCAAAAAGATTATTTACGCTGTCTAACCAAAATAAATACTAATAAACTTTTAAAATTACAGATTTTCTTTTCCATTCCAAAATTTACATTACATTTAACATTTGTAAATAGAAAACTAGCAGTACTATACATATAACTGTATTTTTAATTTTAACTTCAAGTTCTAGCGACGATTCTAAATAGTATAAGCCGACAACATTGAAGCACTGTCGGTGGGGGAGAGTCCGTATTTAAGATTGTTACAGATTATTAAGAAAATTATTTTTGTCGTATTTTCTCTATAATTTGACCCGATCAAATACCAATTTTATGAAACTATTCTTAATTAGACGAACCAAAGCACGAGGACAGGAAGGTCGACACGTCACACGTGGACAAATTGATAAAAGTCCGGTTTTTGAAACAAAAATAAAAGAACAGTTAGTTTGCACAAAAGGTAAATAAACAAAAGAGTAGTTTAATAAACATCAAATTATTTGAAACAAAAACATCAATTTTGGAAAAAAAATAGTTTGAGCTTTTATAGCTAAAACCTCAATACCACATTATACTAGAATTTAAAGTCGTATAATTAATTAGTCATTGAAAACTGTCTATATAATGTATTTGGGGACACAAAGACGGTCCAAAATGTTCACCACAAACGTTTTTTTCCTCGACACTTTGCCATATGCCTCATATATTAATCAATATACTTAGAGATAATCAAGTCTGCATCAAAATATAAAAAGTAAAGATAATCATGTTATCTCTAATTGACTTGTTAGAGGAAGTTATCTTCCATGGTGGAGCCATGCTATTAATTTAACATTAGAAGATAATACTAATAATCTATATTTTAATTGATCCCATGATGTTAAGTCCATTTGACGTACATGGGCGGCTATAATTATGTGTATGTATTAATGGGTTTTGTTTGTCTTTATATGGAAATCTCTGGTTTTAAAAATTTGTATTTCGAAAAATTCATTTGAAATGTTATCCGTATTATCTCTGTATCGCATAATTCTCTCTTTAATCTGTTACACAGGTGTGCGGTAATTTACAAGTAACTACTTAAATGAATTCACGCGCCAATCAAAACAGAAAATATGCAAACCATCATACTTTTACAGAATATATGTAAACCATAACACTATGCTTTCGACTTTATAGAACAAAAAAGATAATCATTTTTTTCCAAAAGAATGAAACTCTAATTGCACTTGGAAACTAATTGCAATTGGTTGCAAACGATAATACATGTGATTAAAGATGCAGGTAGGTAGGGTGCTTTATATGGCTGGACCGTTTTAAAGTTCGTGTTGTGTTTTTTTCCAGCTTTACGATGAGATTCTCACTTTTTTTCTGCGAGAAAGATAGAAAAAAAAATCATTAATAAATATTATAACTCAATAACAATATAATTAGTTTATAACATAATGGTGGGGGGCACAGAAACAAATATGGCGTCATCATTTGTAGTCAAGCCTAGCCCGTTTCTTCACCTAAACGACCGTCACGCAACGTGCGTGACTAGACGTAACCGAACTCGATAGGAACAAACTTTGAAATAAATAATAATTCTTTTTAAGAAAAATAAAAAACGAGTAATTCATTCTGGCTTTTACCTGCGAGACCCACGTGCGTTGGAAAGAGGACTGCTCACAACGTGGCGTATGTTCATTAGTTTCCTGGATAACCGGCAAGTCACTCCAGCGTTACTTCTCCCAATGTAAAAGCGACTCGAAATAAAAATACCATTTTTAATAGGATGGCTCGAGTCCGCCAATCAGATCTCACGAGCCATTTTGTAACTGATGACTACTGCTGAGTGCTGAGTAATCAGACCTCATTCATATAATAAATTGGATTGGAATAAATCCGCTTGGAGTCCGCCCGTCAGCGCGTGTTTCTCACTCGTTTGTTATGAGAAAGTGCGATATGACGTGGCATATTGTGATAAAGATCAAAGACCAGATTATTTTTATTTTGCGAATTAAAAGAACCTGTGTTTTTAAATTCTTTTTTTTTTTAATGTCTGCTTAAGATTTATAAGAAAATATTTCGTAACACGCAACAACTGAATTTTATCTATGTTCCAATCAAAATTAAAATACGTTTCCGTTTTTATGACTGTTTATGAAAAGTATTTAATAATAGTTTTATAAATTAATTAATTAATAGTAGTAGATAATAGTTTATAATAAGCAGGGAAGTAGGGGTTGGTCTGTAGGTTAGGGTTCAAAGATGGGAGAGATTAGGAGAAAGGAAGCATGAAGGCATGACCCATTGCTTGAATTAGTGCTCCTTAATCTGGCGACACGTGTAGGTCCCATGTGTAAATCACTTCTCACATAATTTTTAAAAAAAAAATATCCTACGTACAACAAAACACAGTTCACCACTAATTAAATTATTTGTATTACAATACTATAATACTATATGGTTTCTCCCTTTCACTGTGTAATTAAAGCCCCACTCTACTTTTTTATATTAATCCTGTGTAAAGGTAACCCGAAAACATCTTGTCATGGGTTGGTAATGACACATTAACAGTGTTAGGGAATGATTCCTTTTTCTTTTTGCCAAAAAAAAAAAAACAATTATCCAACAAATTGTTTGCGCTTGGGTTTGTATAGTGTAATCTCACATGATACTCTTCTAATGCATAGGAAAATACTCAAATTAATTATGTCTTATTATTTCGAGAGCTTACGAATACGGTTTGAAATATTTTATGGATACCTAACAAGATTTCTTAACTAGAAAGACAACAACAAAAAAATAGAGCACATTTTGCTCGTTTTCCATCAACCCTATTTCTCCAATTCGCAGCATGGACCGATTAATATTAAGAATATAGAAAACAAAAATAAATATAAAGTAGATGGCTATGTAGATTTACTTTAGCTATTAGTATTAGAAATTGACAAGAAAGGGAACATTCACGTGTGTGAGCATGTACTGCTACACACATCTCGATAGTTGTTATATCCGTTAATATCAACTACAACGAAATTCAATATTATCTGTATCGTGTTTTTTTATTATATATATTATTTCTTCCACTTATCTTTTTAATCAGATTTGATAGTTTGTACCATTTCGTCTATTTTCGTTTGCCAACCTCTGTATTTAATAGCGTACTATTAGTTTCCATTATAGGTCTATCACTATGTATATGTCCGAATAACGATCAAATATTTAATTTAAAATATAGATAAATTTTTATTATAAGGTATAAGATATTTCAATGTTGAACAAGTTAGATTGTTCATTTGGTTCAAACTATGGGATTTCTTCTTTTCCGTTGGAAAAGGTGTATTAGCATTTAAACTAATATTTGTTAAATCATCCAAACTTGTTTTGAGAAAGTTTATATTGTTGTGTAGTGGCTGTAGAATTGTCGTTTTTTTATTGAAATACGAGATGGCTGAAAAATACACAAATTTTCTTATAGTTTCTTTAATGGGTGAATTGCAAAAGAACTTTACCAAATAACGTTTGAAATATATATACACTTTCATATTTTTCGACTTTGTATATTTAGGTTGGAGTTTGATCAATCAGCTCAGGACGACGGCGTATGGATACTTCAATAATATGTGGCAAGAATGAAACATATTATCAAATTATCAACAAGCTGAACACATGCTTTGCAAAAGCTGTGTCTACTTTTCGTGTGCTTGATTATAAAATTGACAAGGTATAAATTTCGTAGGCTTTCAGGACACCAAATAAATATTTATTTTAGAGGTGATGGACTTTTCTACCCTTTTAATATCAAAATGGTGATATACGTTTAAAGACACCACATACTTAATTAAGGTAAGAAACGGATTAAAAATAATAGCACTAATTAAAGAAAAGAAGAAAGAAAAGAAAGGGTTTTTCTTTTTAACGGACAAAGATTCCTACTATGGTTGCTTTTAGACCACACACAAATGCTACACAGTACTTATGGGACCCACATCTCTAGCAAGTGCGTTACCAACACGTGAATTTTCTCTCCCAATTTCTCGTTCATTTCTGGTTTATTATATCGTCTCCTCGACTTATCTCGTGTGTAACCCTTGCTCATGGAAACATTGTTTTAGTAACATCTTTATCCTGGATTTTTTTTTTCTTTTCCATCGCTGATTATCTATTTGTTTCTTTTGGTCAATTCCAACGTTTTGACTATTCATGGTTTACGTGATGTAGAAATGAAAGAAAAACAGTTTAAAGTTTCTTTTTAAAATATAGTTTTTTTTCTTTTTAAAATATAGTTTATAGTTGCGTCGATCGTTAATCATAACAATACTATACTTTAGACAATATTCTGTATCCATTAGCGAAATTTCATTAAATGAACAAATTTTATTAAAAGAAAACAATATAGTATATCGAAACAGAGCATACGATTAGTCTTTGTTCAAAAAGAAAAGCATAGCATACGATTATGAAAACTCACTAACTAAACAAATTAAACAACATAGCTATTAGTAAAATATTTCCCATGTCAAAAAAATATTATGATGGATTGTGCATTCGGACAGATAAAACATACGCTTACACATCAGAACTTGTATGACACGTTTCCGAATTCATTTTAATGTTCAAATATATAAAAAAAAATCATAGGGATTAATGAATTCTATTATACGTACTTTGTGATCTAGCAATCATCAAATAATATTGTAACGCGAAGATCGAAATGTCAATTAGAAAAGGATGACAGAGTGCCTCATAACATACGAGAGGCTATAACAATTGGACTCCCGTGCATTGCTGTGGTGCAACATTGTAATAAGTTGATGACCACATCATATGGTCGTCTGCTTGTACTAAACAATAAAATGCATATTACATATTTTCTATACATAAGCATAATTATCGGACTTTACCTTGCACAATTATTTTTAAGAATGACATTTCCTTTTACCCATGTTTTCGTATGTGTTTGTCATGCAAATCAAATAACAATATATGTATGAGTAGTTGTTGCAATAAATAAGATGGTTTAATCGTTGACAAAAAGAGATAGCTGAATCTAATTTTTCTGGTTGATATAGTAGTTGCTTACAAAAAAGAGATAGCTGAATCTAATTTTTCTGGTTGATATAGTAGTTACAAGCAAAAGGCTATAGCAAAAAAAATATATATACGTATATCTAGTGTGTTCAATTCACCATTCAATTCTTTTTCCAGTTAGACATTTGATCCATGGAAAACACCAATAGTCAATAGATACTAGAAAGAAAAAGCTTTTTTAGTTCATTCATAGTTTGGACAAAACTTTTTCTTATAAACACTAATTAATTTCACTTGCCAGCTGTATGGAGTGGCGACAATAAACTCTTATCTAATCTTTAAGTAGTAAACCTATTTGCAAATGTATAAATGACGAGGCGCAAGGAGTCTATTTTTTAAGATTTCTTGGAATTTAATTTTAGTTGCTAAAACATTGACATGTATACCAAAAGTTCTCCCAAGTTTTAAACTAAACCACTATTTTTAATTACCTTGTTCAGCAAATTCATAAATTTTTAAGTTTTTCTGTTTTTGTTCGGCCAACAGGATATCATACTTAAGTTATTTTTTTACATAGTTCCAGTTTATATCATATTCGACAATCCTTGAAATTTTGGTATTATCTAAGTTTTAAATGAAATAAAGGAAAAAGAAGAATAACGAAACGTCTTTGTTTTTCCAAAAAAAGGAAAACAGGGTAAATTAAGTACGAGAGATTCACGAGACGAAAATTCCTAAAAGCGCAGGATAGGCGAAAGAGCTTTGAAAATGACACCCGAAATATCTAAAGAATGCTAAAATGCGCAAATAATTTCTGGTGCCACGTAGCAATTCACTTCTCTCTACGTCCACCCAGACCTGCCTGTTCACAGCACGACAAAGCCACTTCCCGATAAAAACACAACACCTTTCCCATTGACGCTCTCTTTACACAAACCACCGTTATCTTTTGAAACCAATAAAAACCAGACGTGTGCTCACGACGTGTTGACGCCGTTAGCCCCATCTAAAAAAGTAAAGCAGCCTTTATTACTTGCTAATCTATATTACTACCCTCTAGACATTAATTTTGTGTTACTGTCAATAAATTACACTTACCACTTTTAATTTCTCTTCCCAAGTTTCAACCGGTTCTTTAATACGTTTTCGTCAAAAACAGATGGTTAATTTCAACAATGAGTTGTCGAAGTTACTTTACTATTTAGGTTATTTTTTATAAGTCGATAGGTATTTTCTTCGATTTATTTGACAAAAAGAGTTGAACTAGAAAATGATCTCAAGAGAAAAAAGATATATTATTAATAAATAAAAAAAGAAAAGAGGAAAGAAAATAAAATGGTCAGTTGTCTTTGGGTATGTGAGGTCGCAGACCCTGGTCCCCCGGAAATGGTTACAACCGGAAATAGCCGGTGGGAAATGAAAAAGGAAACCGGTGAATGCCGGTATAACGTATGGTTAGAAGTTCACCGCGGTTGAAATGATTGAAGCGGAGTTTTGACTACTCTGGTTAAGGCTTTGGTCGCCTCAGACCCAGAAAACAAAGATAGGAAAAGACGAAGAAAAAAAGAAATTAAAAAAAGAGAGAGAAAGTAGAGAGAGAGAAAGAGAGAGAAGAAGAAGAGAAAAAGGAGGCTTGTCGTCGATGCACAAGCGTCTGTGACTCCGATAAGAGCCATACGCCGAGTAGAGAAAGACGAGAGAGAGAGAGAGAGAGGAGACGGAGTTGTTTGTCATCTCTTGTAAAAGCGAGCGAAAATTGAGGTGAAATTGGTGGTTTAACTGTGTTTGATTCTAGGGTTTATCTCTGTAGTAGCTGTTATCGGGTAATGTAAAGGAGCTAAACGAGTGGTGATTGTGTTTGCGACAGAGACAGAGACAGAGAGAAGAGGAATCGAGTGGAGTAGCGAGTCGAGCTTGGAGAAGAGGAAGTGGTGGATTTGGTGATTTTCTGGTTGATTTCGTAAGCTCGGAGGCTAGTTCGTTACCAGATGAAACAGATCTGAGCTTTGAGATAACCGAGGTATGGCGAGTTCCAAGGTTTCTATGAAAGGAAATCGTGGTGGAGAGAACTTCTCCTCCGCTGGTTACAGTGACCCTATGGAGTCTAGAAATGTCTCCGACGCGCAGAAAACTCAGTCTAACCGATCTGGTGCCGCTGAGCGTGTTGGTAAGCACTCCGTTTCTGACTTTTCTTCTGCTTTTGGTTTCAAACTGTGTTGATCTAATTATCTCTTTTCTTACCTTAGTCGACCCTGAAGCTGCTCTCTACAGAGAGCTATGGCACGCTTGTGCTGGTCCGCTCGTGACTGTCCCTCGACAAGATGACCGTGTCTTTTACTTCCCCCAGGGACACATCGAGCAGGTCCGATTTCTCTCCCGTTTTTTTTTATTTTTAATTATACTTTAACAATCGTCGGCTCCGATTTGGTGAGATAATTTCTTGTGATGTTTCTTTTTAATTTTTGTCGTTATGTTTATGAGTAGGTGGAGGCATCGACGAACCAAGCCGCAGAACAGCAGATGCCTCTCTATGATCTTCCGTCGAAGCTCCTTTGTCGAGTCATTAATGTAGATTTAAAGGTAGGCTTCTCTCTCTTTCATTTGGTAAAAAGAGGGTTTGGTGTCCGTTTCTTCATTTTTCAGCTAAAACTAGATTTCGTTTGTGATTTTACAGGCAGAGGCAGACACCGACGAAGTTTATGCGCAGATTACTCTTCTTCCCGAGCCTAATGTATGTTCGTGTGTTTTCTATATTCATTCGAGTATTGGATGATCATCTTATTCTTTGTGAAGCTGATTTTTTTTTTTTTCTTTCAGCAAGACGAGAATGCGATAGAGAAAGAGGCGCCTCCTCCTCCTCCCCCGAGGTTCCAGGTTCACTCCTTCTGCAAAACCTTGACTGCGTCGGACACAAGTACACATGGTGGATTTTCTGTACTTAGGCGGCATGCAGATGAATGCCTCCCACCTCTGGTTGGTGCTTCAGTTTTATATAATGCATCAATATTCCTGAATTTTTTTCTAAGATGGTCTTTTAATCACCCTTTTCCTTTTGTTTCTTCTCTCAGGATATGTCACGTCAACCTCCTACTCAGGAGTTAGTCGCAAAAGATTTGCATGCAAATGAGTGGCGTTTCAGACATATTTTCCGAGGTAAAGGAATTTGTATGAGTTGTATTATTAGTATCTTTTGAAAATTTCTGTCCTTGAGTCATTTGAGTCGTCAATCTCTTGTGGTTGTTGATGTTTCTGATGATGTTATTACCAGGTCAACCACGAAGGCACTTGCTTCAGAGTGGATGGAGCGTGTTTGTTAGCTCCAAGAGGCTTGTTGCAGGCGATGCATTTATATTTCTCAGGTTTGTGAGTTTTTTTGTTCATGATATTCTTGATTTGTGTAGCATCTGTTTGTTTCGTTGATGTTAAATATCTGATTCTTCTATAGGGGTGAGAATGGAGAATTACGTGTGGGTGTAAGGCGTGCAATGCGGCAGCAGGGAAATGTCCCATCCTCTGTTATATCGAGCCATAGCATGCATCTTGGAGTCTTGGCCACCGCTTGGCACGCGATTTCAACAGGAACCATGTTTACTGTCTACTATAAACCAAGGTTTGATTTGGTTTAGCTAACATGACACTTAACCCTTTGCTGTTTTTGTCTTTATTTCTGATGCCTACGGGTGCTGCTTACTAAATTTGCATGCACTGTGGTTTGTTTGTTTGCGACAGGACTAGTCCATCTGAGTTTATTGTTCCGTTTGATCAGTATATGGAGTCTGTCAAGAATAACTACTCCATAGGCATGAGATTTAAAATGAGATTTGAAGGCGAAGAGGCTCCTGAGCAGAGGTAAAAAATATCTGCTTTTTTAATAAGACCATAAACTGTTTTTTTTTGTTTCAATGTATCACTATTTTCAATTGTTCGAGTTTCTATCTTGTTTCCTGTGGAAGGCGAAGCTCACAGATTGTATTGATTTATATTATTAGGTTTACAGGCACAATCGTTGGGATTGAAGACTCTGACCCCACAAGGTGGGCAAAATCAAAATGGAGATCCCTCAAGGTATGTGACCTATAGTTCCTCGAGAAGTTCAAGACTATTGTTATAGTGGTTGAATGCTAAATGTTCATATCTTTTTCAGGTAAGGTGGGATGAGACTACTAGTATTCCTCGCCCTGATAGAGTATCTCCGTGGAAGATAGAGCCAGCTCTTGCTCCTCCTGCTTTGAGTCCTGTACCCATGCCTAGGCCTAAGAGGCCCAGATCTAATATAGCTCCTTCATCTCCGGACTCTTCCATGCTTATAAGAGAAGGTAAAGTTTACATTGCAGTGCGTCTGACTTACTAGTGTGTGAAAACTTTAATCAAACTCATTAAAGTTGAAGACTAACTCATTATCCACGAAACAGGCTCATCTAAGGCAAACATGGACCCTTTACCGGCAAGTGGACTATCAAGGGTCTTGCAAGGTCAAGAATACCCGACCTTGAGAACGAAACATACTGAGAATGTAGAGTGCGATGCTCCTGAGAATTCTGTTGTGTGGCAAACCTCAGCGGATGATGACAAGGTTGATGTGGTTTCGGCTTCGAGAAGATATGACAACTGGATGTCCTCTGGCAGGCATGAACCGACTTACACGGATTTGCTTTCTGGCTTTGGGGCAAACATTGAAGCACCCCACGGTCATCAGATACCTTTTTATGACCATTCATCATCACCTTCTGTGGCTGCAAAGAAAATCCTTGGCGATCAGGATGGCAAGTTTGATTATCTTGCTAACCAGTGGCAGATGATGCACTCTGGTCTTTCCCTGAGGTTACATGAATCTCCTAAAGTCCCTGCAGCAGCCGATGCCTCTTTCCAAGGGCGAGGCAATGCCAAATATGGCGAATATCCGGTGCTTCATGCTCGGACGACTGAGAATGCTGCTGGTAACTGGCCAATACGTCCACGTGCTTTGAATTATTTTGAAGAAGCGGTTCATGCTCAGGCTCTTGCTCAGGCTAGGGAGCATGTAGCCAAACGACCTGCGATCGTACAAGAGGAGGCAGAAAAGTCAAGAGACGGGAACTGCAGGCTTTTTGGCATTCCTCTGGTCAACAACGTGAATGGGATAGATGCGAGTATGTCTCAGAGAAACAACTTGAACGATACTACGGGATCTACGCAGATAGCATCACCAAAGGTTCAGGATCTTTCTGACCAGTCAAAAGGGTCAAAATCGACAAATGATCATCGCGAACTGGCAAGACCATTCCAGACTAGTAATCCCCATCCGAAGGACGTTCATACTAAAACAAACTCAAGTAGGAGTTGCACAAAGGTGAGTTTTTTGCTACTGTTCCACGCAAATTGTATGAGCTTTTAGGAACTCTTGATGTAAATCTCGACTAACATACTCTACACTATTTTTGAAAAGGTTCACAAGCAGGGTATTGCACTTGGCCGGTCAGTGGATCTCTCAAAGTTTCAGAACTACGAGGAGTTGATAGCTGAATTGGATAGGCTGTTTGAGTTCAATGGAGAGTTGATGGCTCCTAAGAAGGATTGGCTGATAGTTTACACAGATGATGAAAATGATATGATGCTTGTTGGAGACGATCCTTGGCAGTAAGATTTTGCGTTTTTTTCTTTCTTCTATACTTCTCTGTTGGTACTTTTTTTGACACTAACTCAATGATTAATTTTATAGGGAGTTTTGTTGCATGGTTCGTAAAATCTTCATATACACGAAAGAGGAAGTCAGGAAGATGAACCCGGGAACTCTTAGCTGTAGGAACGAGGAAGAAGCAGTTGTTGGGGAAGGATCAGATGCAAAGGACGCCAAGTCTGCATCGAATCCTTCATTGTCCACCGCCGGAAACTCTTAAACAAAAAAAAATCATCACACCCTTTTGCTACTAGCCGAGGTATGTGTATATATGTGCTACTGAACTAATATCAGGACAGACCAGGAGACGCACGAGGAGACTTAGTTTATAACAATACATACAAATGATATTTGGTATTTCTGTAACACAGGGGAAGAGAGGTAGGAACACAAATCAGGAGAGTTCGATGGTGGAGCCTGGAGAGCTAAGGAAGGGGTTATGGGTTTTTTTAAGATATGATATTAAAAAAGAAAATGCAATTTTTGAAGTATTTTGTTGGCCACTTAGATTATTAGCATCTTCCACCATCCTATTATCTAATAATAATAATAATCAATATATTATATATTATAAAGTAAACAAAAAAGGTTACAGGTATTATATGGTAGAATATGGAAAGGCTCTTTTTAAGTAGAATTGATGGTGTGGAGTTGTAGATGGAGGCTGGTTTCGGTTCTTGCTTTATGTATTTCTTTTCTTTCTTCTAAAGATCTCTCTCTTGAAAGTCTTTTATTGTTTATATATTAATCCCAATGTACATAAGTTTTTAAGATTTTACTCTTTTTAGTAGTGTTCGGATTACCTCTTCTTTACGTATTTTATGTTTTTTAATTTTGCGATAGTTTTCGTGGTTTTACTACTTTCAAATGTTGCTCTCTGTGTTTATCGATTGAAGAAATCCTTTGGGTTTGGTTCACTAAAATTATAATCCGGACACCGAATTAGAAAAATGTGATGCGTTTCTCTCAAAGTGTGTTATATCACTTCATCATAATCACAAATCGATTTAAGCTCTCGTGTAGTCCGGTGATGATTTGGTAGTGAGCTGCCGGCGATCCTTATACCGATGAACTTGAAATCGTAAAATCCCGAGTGCCATTTCTATTTTGTGTCGCGGTTCTTAGTATCTTCAGTCAAGCTTAAGATTCATTTGGAATTAAACTTGATGAACAAAACATTAGTTAAGTTAATAAGAGAAACATACATTATTTGCCATCAATGCATATAAATCCTGAAATGGAACTCTCAGCGTCATTCATGCTTTTCTTAGTGTTCTAATGTTTTATTCGCCTTAAACGTACATAACTTTAATTAGATTTGCAATGCCATTTTCCTCTTTTGTTTTGAGATCGGATTTTAGCTTGCTGATGCTTCGTGACTTGTGTCTCCCTGAGATTCAGATAACGAGTTAAGAGTGTACTCATTCTCATGTAAGTTGTTTTGATTCAGGTGAATAGTGTGACTTTGCCTCGTTCAAACCAGATACCACCTCGGATTTTATTGATATTGCCTCAACTCGCAAAGACTTTTTAACCTATTTAACATGGATATGAAACTGTTTCAATAACCGTTCTATTGTTTGTTTTCTTCTCTGTGATATATGCACGAAGTAGAGCGTTACAGGTTACAACAGTCAACACGTTACACGTGTCCCACCTGTTTCAAGAAGTTTCATCAATCTTTGACTTCCTCTCTACCATTTCGTTATTAAAAGTATTTTGTCGACTTTCCCTTTTTGACATTTCTCTCTTTATATTGAGGGTTTTGGAAATTATAACACTTTAAGAAAAATACGTATTGATTATAAATGATGAAATTTAAATTTGTACTGAAGCATCTGGAATCTCCTGTTTGGTGGGCGCGATTCATGTAACGTGGACATGGTTTCGTCAAGTATCACAAGTGTAATTTCTATGATTGATAATTTATAGTTTTATATAGTTCTCCATTATAACTTTGACTTGTGTAAATCTCCAAACTTAATGACATTTTCCTTTATACACTACAAATAGCGGTTTTTTTTTTATTGTAATGACGAGTAGATTTCCATTGCATTGGGTTTAATTGTTTATTTCTAAAACAGTGAAGTTATCATCACATAGCTTCTGCGTATTTACTTTAAAACTAACAGAGCCCAATCGGGAGTAAAAATATATAAATATAAGCTTGAGGCTGAAGATAAACCCTTCAATATAATATAAATGTATCAAGTGTTTGATGGAAGAATGTCTTGTGTGTATCAAATGTAAAGTGTACCTCTCATCAAAAGTACCTGTTCTATGAGTGCAAATACCACAACCACGTCCGAAATTTTAATATTATTTTACAAGTTAGTGTTAGAATTTTCTAGACATAACAAAACCGCTAAGAGTTTTGAATGAGTGAATGTTATCTTGTTGGCTCTTCTCTTTGTTATTCTACACCATTCGACACATAATCCTGATGAGTCTGATAACGATTGACACATCAGGCAGACATCTCTATAATGTATTTAATTTCCCAAAAAAAAAAAAAAAGAATAGGATAAAGTAACGGTGTGGGGGCCACCACTTGGACACAGTATATGAGGGAATAAACATGCAGAGGAAGTTTCCTGAAGCAGCCAGCCCCCATAAAACAATTACGCAGCTTCTCGATCTTCCCTTTTCTTCTTCTCTTTAACACATTATTCGTCATTTTACTATTCTTTCTTCTTTCGTGACTTTAAGGGGCCGCTTTGTCTTTGTTTTGTTATTTTTTTTCTCTCTTATCTTTCGATTTACTACAATCTAATCAATGATGTCGCCGCCGAGCGATAACGGTGAGGCGATGGTAGTAACAACCAATGAATCTCAGAGATCTGTGCCGACGCCGTTTCTCATAAAGACTTTCAACCTCGTCGAAGACCCTTCCATCGACGACGTCATCTCATGGAACGAAGACGGTTCCTCCTTCGTGGTCTGGAATCCGACTGATTTCGCTAGAGATTTGCTTCCTAAACACTTCAAACACAACAATTTCTCCAGCTTTGTCCGTCAGCTCAACACTTACGTACGTCACACGTTAAATCTTCTATTTCGTTGTTGTGCTGCTTTCTTTCCGGTTCAGGATTTAACTTAACCCTCGTTCGGTTTGGTTTTGAATATTAATTTTCCCGCAGGGATTCAAAAAAGTTGTACCGGATCGATGGGAGTTTTCTAACGATTTCTTCAGGAGAGGAGAGAAACGTCTTCTCCGCGAGATCCAGCGTCGGAAGCTGACGCCTCAAGCATCTGTTACTCCCCCGCCTGAAGTGATGGCGGCGGCTCAGAGAATCCAGACGGGGAAAACCGTCGTGTCTCCGTCGAATTCTGCGGAAGATCAGGCGGTGTCTCCGTCGTCGTGGTGTTGTCAAACCGGGAACGGTGGTATGTCTGTTGAGCTATTGGAGGAGAACGAGAAGCTTTGGAGTCAGAACATCCAGCTCAACCGTGAGCTTACTCAGATGAAATCTCTCTGCGATAACATCTTCAGCCTCATGTCGACCTACGCCGGATCTCCGTCTGACCGGAGCTATTCTCAGGGAGCTAGTAGCAGCCACGACGCAATGAAACCGGTGGAGTTTTTACCGGCGAAGCGGTTTTCAGGTGAGATGGAGGTTGAGGAAGAAGCGAGCCCGAGACTGTTCGGTGTTCCCATAGGGCTTAAACGGACGAGGAGCGAAGGAGTGCAGGTGAAGACTGTTTCTACGGCGGCGCTGGGAGAGAAATCCGGGGAGAACGGGGAGACGCCGTGGCTAAGACACTATAATCGAGCCAACCAGAGAGTCTGTAATTGAACGGCTTAGATTATGTGTGCGCCAAGTAGAAGATTAAATCTTTCAACAACAATCAGCACGTGTCTCTTCTGTTTCAATAATCTTGACTTCTTCTCTAACATTTTGTTATTGATAATATTCAAACCTCTTTTCAGTTTTTTTCTTCAGTGTTCTCGACTTCTCCTTTTTGACCTTTTGTTTTTCTCTTCTTTCTCGAGTTCGAGTGAGTAAATAGTAATAATATCTTCTTTTTTTGGGTCAATCTTGTTTCATTAAAAGGCATAAAACCTTATCAGAAAAGAAAAGCCCAGTACAAACCCAATAAAGCCCACTCGTTAACTTTTGGAAAAAAACGAAATACAAGAAAAACAACGCGTTTCTTAAAACCGGTTCATAAAATGCTCGGCTAAACCGTGCTTGGTTAGTTGTTCTTGCTTGGCTCTGCGCCGCCTTCTCAGAATCCAACTGATTCCCTTAGAGCAATCTCGTGCTTTGGCGCTTCTTCGTCTGGTTTCGTTTCTATTACAAGGTTTGTGTTTATAAGAGAAAAAACCAACTCTAATTCGATTGATCGTGTAGTCTCACTCACCTTAGATTATTAGCAAACGAATCGAAGTTTCACTGTTTTAGGTCTAAGAGAAACCCTAATTTTTGCTGAATTCGTTTTTTCCAGTATGGAGCTTTCTGATAATCTAAGCAATGGGAAGAGCAACAGAACTAAGCAGCCTCCAAAACGTTTCGTCAAGAACCAAATCCCTGAATCCATCCTCGGCGACGCATCTCTCAACGCCGCCATCTCTCTGCTTCCTTCCATCTACCAGTTCGAGGTCCATAAATGCGTCTGGCGTATCAAATCATCAAACGCCAAACGCATCGCTCTCCAGCTCCCAGAGGGTCTTCTCATGTACGCCCTCACTCTCTCTGACATCTTCACTTCCTTTGCCGGAGCCTCTCACTGTTTTGTCCTCGGTGATGTTACTTACGGAGCTTGCTGTGTCGATGATTTCTCCGCCTCTGCTCTTGGTGCTGACTTGCTTATTCACTACGGACATAGCTGTCTTGTCCCTATTGACTCTACCAAAATCCCTTGCCTTTATGTCTTTGTCGAGATCCAGATTGATGTCAAGTGTCTGTTGAACACCATTCATCTTAATCTCTCCACTGATGCCAAGAACATTATCCTCGCTGGCACGATTCAGTTTACTTCTGCGATTAGAGCTGTGAAACCGGAGTTGGAGAAGCAAGGGTTCAATGTTTTGATCCCTCAGTCAAAGCCTCTGTCGGCTGGTGAAGTCCTTGGATGCACAGCACCTAAGATTCCGAGGGTTGAGGAACGTAAAGATGCAGTGCTCGTGTTTGTAGCTGATGGTAGGTTTCATCTAGAAGCATTCATGATAGCCAACCCCAAGATCAAGGCCTTTAGGTATGATCCGTATCTTGGGAAGCTGTTTTTAGAGGAGTATGATCACAAGGGAATGAGGGAGACGAGGAGGAGAGCTATTTCACGTGCCAAGGATGCTAAAGTTTGGGGGATCGTCTTGGGGACTTTGGGAAGGCAAGGGAACCCCAAGATTCTCGAGAGGTTAGAGAAGAAAATGATGGAGAAAGGGATAGATAGCACCGTTGTTTTAATGTCGGAGCTTAGTCCCACGAGAGTGGCATTGTTTG
This sequence comes from Sisymbrium altissimum, assembly GCA_900406495.1. Taxonomy (NCBI): domain Eukaryota; kingdom Viridiplantae; phylum Streptophyta; class Magnoliopsida; order Brassicales; family Brassicaceae; genus Sisymbrium; species Sisymbrium altissimum. Next base: position 73,141 of record OVBI01000122.1, read on the forward strand.
AAGACTCGGTGGATGCTTGGGTCCAAATAGCATGCCCGAGACTTTCGATTGATTGGGGTGAGGCCTTTCTTAAGCCACTTCTTACAACTTTCGAAGCTGAGATTGCTCTAGGATTCATCCCCGGTTGGTGGGAGAACGGTTCTTCGAGCAGAGTAGATTCTTCTTCATCTGGCTGCTGCAAACAGGACAAAGAAAAAAGCTGTGCGTGTAGAAATGAAAACGCGGAAGATGATAAGAAGGATGATGATGGGGTACTCGATGGCGACTATCCAATGGATTATTATGCACAAGAAGGTGGAGAATGGAACTCATCGTATCTCAAGAAGGCATCTCGTCCCATTCGAAGAAACCCGTTACCTTCTTCTGTAGTTTAGGGTGCTGTGAGGTTTTCGATGACGAGAGTAAAATTCTCATCTGATAATACCCACAAGTCAAAAGGCAATTGGGTTTCGATGATGTTTCTGGTGCTGTTAAGATTCTTCGGATGTAAAACGAAGTTGTCGAATGAGACTGACAACATGAAGAGCGAAGGCTCATGCTCAGTTTTTATACAAGCGGTAGCTGTTTTTGGAGAAGCTACAACACTTATTGCTCTCCTTTTCTGAGATTTTGTCCTTGTCAATTTTTGGGTTATGGGTTACTAAAGGTGACTGAAGTGAAACTATACGTCTGTCTGTAGTGAAAACTGATGATCTTTGTTGCAAATTGGACTCGGTTTTGTTTTGGTTGTGAAGGTTTCCTTTAGGCTTGGTTTGATCCTATCTCATCACTCATGGTCTTCTGCGGGTATAAGATTATCTGCTCTCGATGCAATGCTAAGTTGGAGGTTTTAACTGATAGCAAAATTTTGTAGACGAAAGGAAATTTCGTTTAGATTATGTGGCGAAAGTCTGCGGTTCAAGTGGGATCAATATCGAAGCTATAATACTATATTTCACTTTGTCATGTTGTAAAATAATATTTTTGTTCTAAGAAAACTTTAGCTGTGATACCCAAAAACAACTTTAAACAATACATCAAAAAGTGATTTATTAAAGTCAACTCTTTGTATAATTCAGATGCGGCTTCTGTTCATCATCTTGGAATCGTCATATAAATCATTAAAATCTAAAAGTGTACACTTATGCGGGAAAATAGTCAAATTTATATGCATCCGCAAGATAAACACCAAGCTATATATGTATTTAACATATGTTCAAAGTACACCAAATTAATCATCGTACACTTGAACATCATTACACCAATTATTCATCATACACTTGAACATCATTTCTATATTAGTTGCGTTGAAAAATTAACAATGTTTTCCAATATATTACCAATCTCCTAAAGAAAAAATCACTCCAATTCCACCACCTCTCTGTCCCCCAATTTTTAGGAATAAGTCAACTGCAAAATATTTTAATTTTCAGCAAACTATTAACTATATGAGGAAATGCCTACCAGAAAAAACATCTTAATTTTTCTAGTGGCATATATTTTCTAACCAAATCCAAATGTTATATAAGGTTCATCCTTAGATTTTCTAATGTATAGGCAGCTTTATTTCGTTCGACGCTAGTAAAAAGCGGTACTACAGAAGACACTTATGTTTATATGTATGTATGCTCATTTGTTTTGTTTTGTTTGGTATGTATACTCATTGTTACATTACATGTGTAATGGTTTTGGAGATTGACGATCTGTAATGTGAATTTTGTTTGAAAATAAGTTATTATCGAATTTATAATATTTTCTTTTTTGAGTTGTAAAATGATCCCAGTAACGTGATTCAATATCAAATTAATTTCCATTTACAACTATTTATGATGAAAACAAAAACAAATTGGTTTCAAAGCATACAGCTATATAAGTGTATATATTTGCGCAAAACTCATTCTTTATTTGAAAAATGGCAGGAAAGAATCACACTGCACCCTTAATATAATTCACTACGAACTATCAAACAACATCTGGCAAATCATCAAGCAACTATGATTCCCTTGAGAATCTCACGTACAAATTTCGCTGTGTCCGAAATTTTATTTCCTCTTTCTTACTAAGCATAATTTGGTCGATCGAGACCCACAATAAAAACATCGTGTGGCATTTTCGATGCTGTGCCTTAAAAATGGTTTAGTTGTTACATTACATATGTTTTCTTTGTGGTTCAATTATTTACGATCCGATGGTGTTTTGAATTTATAAACCGCGTGGTTTTCAAGTCAAATTTTATGCTAATAAAGAAAATTTTAGTTTTAGATCCATTTTTTTTTCCAAAAAAACATTATAAGCTTGTATTTACTTATTAAAAGTTCTAACGACACGAAGAAATTTTCTTTTATACTGTTTAAGTTTGGCTAAAAGTGATACGATAGCTTCAATCAAATCATCGACGTGTTAGATTCCATGCAGACAATGAAAATTAGTTATTGTTTTCCTTTTTTTGTGTCAACTAGAATCTTGGTGGTTGGCTCTTACGCCTCTTACGTAATCATTATTTTTGCAACTTTCTTCAGTTTGTTAATTAATTTCAAACTGAACAACTTAATTATTCTATCATCACTACTAAATTTAATAATTTTTCTATTGAAAGATTTTTTTTTTCTTATGTATTAATCTTAGATGTAAACGTGAAATCTTAAATGCTTAATTTCTAGATAAAATCGATTCTGAAATTTATAAGATTATAGATAATTAATAATAATTTTAATAATATTTTTTATATTATTTGGGAATTATTAATCATTTTTTACAATTTAGAGATTTTTAGTGTATATAAATTAGATTTCAAAATTTGAAAATTAAAACAAATGTTTTCATTTGGTTATGTTGAAAACGGGCTGAATGATTTGTTAAATTCAAGATACATATATAATATGTTTATCTGATGAAATGATTTGTTATTGTCTAAATGAAAAGTATCAACTGTTTGTGGTTTGTGTTTTTTCTTTACCTAGTTTGTTCTCAAACAAATTAAGTGATACTAGACATTGATTAAAAGATAAAATATACACATTTTTTTTAAGCTAATAACATACATTGTATCAAGTTTGAGTTCGAATGAAGACATAACAACCATTTATTACAAACCACTAGATTGCATATTTTCATCGACGATTCAAATCAGACACGGTTCATGTAGAAAAAACCACCCAACTAAATATGAAAAAGTGTTTCAATGTGGATTAATTTTCCAAATTTCCCAAAAAAAAGGCGACACGATAGCTATAGAACAAACACACTAAACATGTCTTTATTCATTTTATACTAACTATAACATGATAAACAATATAGAAACATAACTAACCATATACTAACTATAACATGATAAACAATATAGAAATATAAATAACCATTAATATTAGGTGCCACTGTATTGACGCCACGTATTGGACTGAGCATATGCATATATTGATGAGAAAAATCATATGGAATATTGTCGTCAAATTACTGAGCTTCGTCAAAAGTGGGCTACGTGGAATCATCCTGTCATCTTTTATCTCCGGCATTGACTCTCATCTTTCACATTGTTCAACTTGGTTTCTTCAAGCATATTGTTGTTTTAATTAAAGTTGGCTCTTGTAAACTCTAACGAGCTCTTTTGCTGCATTTAATATAATGCAATGAAATGTTCAAAAAAAGAAAAAAAAAAGAAAGAAAAATCATATGGGTTCCATGACTAGAAACTACAAAGTGTCTACCGAGATTCTCAGTCTTTGTAAAGCAGATTCTTTTCTTTTATTGTTATATCTCTTCTTCTTATTTGGAATATCTGCAAATCAATTTCTGTGCCAATCATCACAATATCTGGTTTTCATTTTTTATCGACACGCATGCGTATTCTTTTTCTGTTTCGCCTATCGAATAATCGAATGTAGTGGGACGAAAGATATTAAATATTATCTCGAGTTTTTTCTAAAAAGTTTTATATGACTATGTTTGCTACTAAACCTGGACATAGTTCGGATTCCGTCTGTTTCTACATTTAGCTAACACACTATGCTAGCTAATAAACGTGGATATATAAAGTAGCTGTATGATCATTGTTTTAAGCATAAATGTTGTGTTTGACAATTAAATGCATCAACTGGTGGTGAACCCGTTGAAGACTTCACTCTAGATGTAGATCTTTTCTATTTTTTCAAAGTTCGAGTTTCTAACAGTGAATTCAATAATTTTTGATGAACTCTAAATGCTTTTAATAGTAAAAAATCTGAATTTCTATGAATTTCGAGAGTTTTGTTTGCATTTTGACATGAAATTTTTTTCCATTAACAAAAAGTATGCAATTCCGACTTTTAATTGTATGTCAATTTTTCTGTTCTAATTTATATATGTACTCGATGATTGATATGTCCTATATATAGAAATAATCAATAAAATATATAAAAGATTAACACGACATCTTTGTTTGTCTAAAAATTTTAAAAATTTAACCATTATAGATTATAGATAGATAAAAAGGAATACAAATTAATAAAATTAATAAAATGTTTAAATGAAAATTAAAACATATTTATTTTGATTTTTGTGAATAAACAAGAGATTAACTATTTTTTGGTAGATGCAGATAAACAAAAGAACTATTTTGTTTTGTAAAATAAACAATGTGTAAGAAATTTTATAAAGTTATAGCTTGACCAATTATAAGAATAAACTGTAAGTACTAGAAATAGAAATTACTTGATATATATTTACATATCTATTGATTACAATGCCAAATAGTAAAAACAGTAGAGGAATTATGGAATACACTCTGATTTAGAAGAATACAAAACCTCTTTTCATCTCCCAAGTTGTGCGAAGTCCCGAGATTCTTTCGTTACCCTATAAAAAGCTATCATACGGCTCAATCCAACGAACCAGCATCAATCACAAACACAAACAAAACTGAAAAGAAAATTGGAGCAAAAAAAAGGGCCAATAATGTCAAGAGAAATAGAACCACTTATAGTGGGAAGAGTGATAGGAGATGTCATAGAAATGTTCAATCCAAGTGTGACTATGCGAGTCACTTTCAATTCCAACACAATCGTCTCCAATGGCCATGAGCTCGTGCCTTCTCTTCTCCTCTCTAAGCCTCGCGTTGAAATTGGTGGCCACGATCTTCGTTCATTCTTCACCTTAGTAATAACTAAAATTTACTTCTTGCTTTAAACATTAGTATACATGGATGATAATTACGTTGAATATTTGATTCTGCTCATCTCTTCTAACATAGATCTTTTCGTTTTTATTTTTTTTGTTTTGCTTACATCGAAAGATCATGATGGACCCTGACGCCCCGAGTCCTAGTAATCCTTATATGCGTGAATATTTGCATTGGTACGTCGAAAATCCTATCATTAATATAACACATTAATTTATTCTCATATAACAACATGTATATAACAATGTACAGTATGCCTTCTTTATGATGTGTATATGTTCATCGAATTCAGGATGGTCACAGACATCCCCGGGACAACCGATGCTTCTTTTGGTAAGAATATTTAACCACATCACAAACCATTCATCTATAGTTCAATACTAAAATGTTATATGACAATATATTTTCCTTTTTGTCCTACGTTTGCTTTTAGTAGAAAATCTAAAATGGATCTAATTTTGATTTTTTTTTTTTCTAGAAAACCAAAAAACTAAAATCCTGAACAACGAAAAAGTTTTACAAAAATCTCCATTCATCCAAGGCCTAAAGTCTGTTGTAACGCGTTGAACCTAATCGATTTGGTCTTGGTAGATTTGGTCTTTTGTCAAAAAGCATTTTTCAAATAACCAGAGCAATTATGGTGACATTTCATGAATAATGATTGATTGTAGGGAGAGAAATTGTGAGATACGAAACGCCTAAACCGGTGATTGGGATACACAGATACGCGTTCGTGCTGTTCAGACAGAGAGGGAGGCAAACGGTGAAGGCCGCGCCGGCAACAAGGGAATGTTTCAACACAAGAGACTTCTCTGCTTTCTTTGGTCTTTCTCTACCTGTTGCTGCAGTTTACTTCAACGCCCAACGTGAAACTGCGCCTCGACGACGTCCTTCTTACTAATCAACTATAATATCACACTAATCTATATATAGAAATAAAGTTCGCTATACCTTTGTGTGCCAAAATAAACTCCTAATAAAGCACATGGTATGTGTTGTTTTGTATGTTCAACCCAAAAGAAATAAAGAATGCCATTTGATCGATTGGTAAAAGATTTTATGTTACTCAGAAAGGTTTCTATAAAGCAACCTTCTATTTTCCAATTGGTAAAAACAAACTTACAAATATCGTTTTGATAAAATAATCAAAGACAACATACTGTATATAATTTAACTAATAGCGGGCTCTCGGGATTAGTTTCATCAAAATGAGAACAAACTGCGTATAGTATAATTTGGTTCTCATCCTCTACACTTTTGACTCAAAAGCTTTTATTATCTTTTTTCCTTCGGCCCTCTAACAAAAATAGCATCACAAAATAAAATGCACCATTTTGAATCATCTCTTCTTGCTGCTGTTCTTCTTCCTTCCCTTAACTTGGCTCTCCAACGCCTTGAGCCTCTTACTAACAGGACTCAACGATGCTGAGATCCTCGGGTTTACTGGCGAAGGTGGTTGTGTCTGGTTCTGGGTAGGGTCCTGCGTCATGCCTTTCATTTTCTTGAGAGCTGCGAACAGGTCAAAGGAAGGTTGTTGACCTGGTGCGGGTGGAGGCAGTTCAGGTATCTTTAAAAATTTCTTCACTTGAGGACGCTTAATCACTGTAACTCATCACCATATTAAAACCATTCATTGTTCTTGTTATGCCGCAATTATAAATCTTAATATAACACACACACACACACACACTCAGTCACTCACTTACCAAGTCCATACGTGAGAGAGAACAGGTTGGATGTGATCCAGTAACAAAATATGGCCTGCAATTTTTTTTGCAATTACGTCAGACAAAAATCCATTGCAAAAAAGTCTTTTGGGGGTTTTACGATCATTAATAATAACAACCTGTGGGAAACTCATCGTCATCGGGACTGTGAGGAGAGCGAAACCCCGAAAAACGTTTTTTATAGTGCTTGCCATTGGATTTCCTTCCATCCCTTCTTGTGCGTTACACTGGGAGGTGACGGATTCAAGCTTAAGTTAGTAAGTCTGACACATGTTGAGGATGTCAAATTGTTTAGGAGTTGGCAGAAACTGTACCTCAACGGTTATCAAGAATGTCAATGCTGTTATAACCGGTAAGATGTATAAGCTGTCGGGTATCGTTAGATCGGTAAACCATAATGCACCTCCGGTTTGGAATGAAGGTACCTTCTCTGACATGTTTCGAATCTGAGGGAAGAAAAGCAACTGAATGAGACGAAAAGACTAAATCAAACAACACAAGCCAAAAGGCATCATAAAGACTGAACGGTCTTACAGCTAGGAAAAAGCAGATGAACAGAGGTCCCTGAATTAACATCCCTTTCATTGGGGTGAATGGAGTGACACCATACCTGTAAATTATAAACAGACAGTGTATTGTTATGTGAACATATCTTCCAATATACTCAACCTCACATGATACTCCACCAAAACAACAGCCGGTAGAACACTCATTTTAGTATATACATACAAGTTTATGGTTTTGGATTCTGTAACAAACCTATCTCAGTTACATTTTAAATTTAAAAGCAGCTTACTCTTTAAACAAATTCTTCATCTTTTTTTGACCTTCTGCCATCGTAACGTGGTCCATTCCCTGAACACATTTGGAGAAAGGAAATGAAGAAAATCAAGAGAAACATGAAGATACGGATGACTAAATCTGAGTGGGGCGGGCATGTAGTCAATGCAAAAGCTATTCGCAGAGTAGCAAAAGTGAGCAGGAAAGGCATGATGTAAGGCTCTGATAACACAACTTTGACGTACCTTGTTTTGCATTTCCTCCCGAATGGCCTCCAATCGCGGCTTCATCAGCTGCATGATCATAGAACAGACTACTGATGGATGCAGAAAGCGACAGAACAAAAACAAAAGCAAACATAAATGACAGACGAAAATCAATTCATGTGCATAGACATATGCTTTCCTTTCGTATGTCAAATTTTGTTTCAGAACCCGAGTTTTAAAACAAAACAAAAAGCAAGAAGAAAATGTAATGCTTGAAAAGTAAGAATTTTCTCATGAAGCTCACAAGTATCTCTTTTACAGTAGTTCAGACTTGTTATTGACTACTGTGATGTGGATCTCAACTTTATATTCTATACAGAAACTATATCCGCATTTAATATAATATTCTACAAATATCCGGGGAAACCAGTTTTGACAACCAACAATTTTTTCCAGTAGTCCCAGGACATATAGCCTCTACGATGTAGATACAGAGAGATGTTTGCATGAATACTACTGGCTGTTAACATAGTGTCGGAGGTATTTTATACTATCTCATATTTGGCAACTCCAGTACGATTCTAGGAGAGGGTCTAACAGCTATAAAAGATAGCCAGAAAAACTAGCTGACAAATATTCATAGTTCAGACTTAGACACTAATTCTCTAAGATTCTTCCATCTCCTACTCTGCTTAATGTGTGCATTCTATCGAGCGGTGAAGAGATATAAAAACGCAAGCACGCAGAATCAATTAGCAAATGGAGATAGGAAGGAAAATTATCGCATGGATAGATGCACCATCCTAAATGGTCTCCAAGTTGGAATAAAAGGAGTTAACGGGAGACACATACCGATAACTTTGTAGTGTCTTTCATTTGTTTGATCAAGAGAGGAACTGTTGACGACCGGATCAAAATTGTTGCTAGAACAATGGATGCCCACCTGTTGATAGCCAGAAAGGATATCAGGAAATAATAATATCCAGATGCAATTTTCAGATTTTAACTCAGATATATCCAGAATTTGCGCATTGGCATACTTTTTATAAAGAACCTAAAACTAATTTCGAGCTCACAACAACACAAAATTTTCCATCTAACCTATTACGAAAGAGCTGATTCCTCACACAGAACCCAAAAAAAAACTGCCTTTGGAATTATAAAAAGAAATGCAAACTAGCTGATATGCTAACGACTGAACAATCCACGCAGATTGATCAAAGTGAAACATTACACCAAAAAAATACAAAAGAAAAACTTAGTTTCTTACCACTCAAAACCTGTGTATGAATGCACCATATCAATGCAATGCTGAAGGGTGGCGATAGGCAAGAAAGAGTCAGCAGCTGCAAGGGTAACTTCACTGACTGCAGCAGCAGCCTGAGCAGGTGCATCTTGCAATGTTGAGTCGGTTATGACTTCTGCAATATCGGAAATCACACCAATCTTTTCTGAACCAACACCAGGTGCACTCGACATATAGCGATAGAACGCAAAAGCAGAAGCAGACGTAGGAACCAGAGGCACATGTAAGCTTCCTCCCGAAATTTGGGAGAAATCAGAGTTGATAGCGGAGGATCTTTGGTGAAGGAAGTTGTGGTAACTTCTTTGAGATGTGAATGAATCCCCTTCATGATCATTCTCACGAGGTATAATATGAAAAGCTAGTTGGTTCCGTCGACCGATAAGCGTGGACCTTATAGACAAGGCTCGCCTGAAAGCCATTGCAGAATCTAAAGCAAGATCCTACAATAGTATTAAGGAACAAGTTAATAGCCGACCATTGCTGATTGGTGAAGATGTGATTTTCAGATCAAAGAGTAAAGCTTTAGACATGGGTCCTACTAAAAAAGATAGCTGATTGGTGATGATGTAAATTTGGTTACAGACGAATGAATATGTTATTTACAGATCGAAAGATGAAAACTTTTGACATCCATCTTACTAAAAAGATTCTTAATTCCTATGTAACAACGAAAGCACAGAGAATCAAGTTCCCATTTGGGTATATGAACAGAAATTGAGTGAATTTGAAGAAGAGATAGATGAGCTGGAAACAAATTCAGATTGGAAAGCAGAGAGCTTTCATAACAGAATCAATTCACATATCCAAATCTGAGTCTAAAGGTGGGAAACCTTAGGAATCAAACCAAATCCTAACAGAGTAACAACAGAGAAGCTACTTGAAAGAACAGAGAATCTGCAGAAATTGAACCTGGCAATGGACGAAGAATACGGTGACGGTGAGACGACGACTCTGGATTACGGCGAAACAGAGACGGAGGACAAATGTGTGTATGATGATGAGGTGCAAGTGAAAGTAAGGGTTTTAGTTAAACCGGTTGGTTTAATTTTTTTAACTTTGGTTCGGTTTTGATTTTGATTTTTTTAGTTTTTTGTTTGGTCAGGAGGCCGGTTTTGATTAGTACTACTGACACTGATTAGAACAGATAAAGAGAAGTAGCGAGCGAAAACAACAATCACAAAAACCCCACCACAACGTCTACGCTACCGTGAAATATCCACCGGAGAAAAGTCAGGCGAGCGATATCTATTATATTCCTCTCGATTCAACGGTAGAGATACTCAAGAAACTCCACCGGGAGATCAAATATCTCGTGCTTACCCCTAATTTTTACTCATATTAACCTCATGGCCGTTCACGCAACCTCTGTTGGAAACCAAACTCCAAACATGCACAGAAACGAGAAAAAAGCCTCCTCACTTTTTCGTTGTTTTCTCTATAAACCTACCCTAGCTTGTATATCAAGCAAATACGTCCTAGCTCAGCCAAAAAAAAAGATCTCTCATACTTTTAAGTTAAAGTTAACCAAGAGATATGACGAGATTATTCTCTCCGGTGTTGGTGTCTCTCTTCTTATTACTTTCAGCTATATGTTCAGCCACCGTGGAGAACGCGGCAGAGTGTGTGGCGGTTGGAACGCTGATATCGTCATGCACGGAGTTCGTGAATTACGGCTACCCGGATCCCATACCCGGGTCCAGCTGCTGCGACGCGATGACAGTGCTCGGAACTTACTCTGATTCGTCGGAGAAGAGACGGTGGCTCTGTAATTGCTTCATTGATCTCATCAATGTCTATAACTCAAACGCCACTACCATTGCTACCTTGTCTGGCTTCTGCGGCATCGTTTTGGGCTTCACCATCGACCCAAACACCGACTGCAACTTGTAAATTACTTGCTATTAAACCTTCTCTCTTCCAAATTTCTATCTCTCTATATATTCTGTTATGATCCCTTAATTTATAGTATTTACTTTTTAGTATTCAGTGAAAGCACTAAAACCGTTCAAGGGACAAGACTTTGGAAGCGATCAAACCAAAGAGATTATTTACGAGTCTTTAATCTTAGTTTCGGCTAGTTCAAGCAAGTGATATTCCTCTTTACTCTAAGCAAGATGTATTAAAACTCATACTTATTGTCGTGAAAAAAAGGAGCATCGAACGTTACACATCGGTTAGTTTGAGCTCGGTTTCGATTTTTTTTTTCTTTCTGATATGTAAAAAAAAAATGTCAAATCAAATCATTTTAATCATATCAAAATTCATTTCGGTTTTCCTCTAAACTTTACCTAATCAGTTTGATTTATTCTTTGATTGAACATTATTCAACGAAGATAAAGAACAGAGTTGTGTTCCTTCTTTTGCAAGATATCAGAACTTGTTAAAAACAGATTTACACGCCCAGTGTTATAATACTTTTGTCACCTGGAAATTTCCCAAACTCAAACCAAAAAGAAAAACTAACCAAAGAAAAAACCATAAATCTAAACATGAAACGGAGAACGCATCCTTGTTTTCTCGCTTTGGTTCCGATTCAATCGTTCAGAAACGCCTCCCCCTCCTCCGTAGTAACCGGGGCTTCCAGCATCCAAACTCTGTTCTGCAACCGCCGTGTAGTAATAATACTGTCCCTGAACAGATCTCTTGTAGCCACTTGTCTCATTAGAAACTTCGAGTCTCTGCTTTGGTGCGCTCTGTGACCGGACTTTAGCTCTGTAAGACTCCGTGTTAGCCATGTAATTAGGGTGATACCCCGAGTAGTAATAGTTATTACATCCCCAAGAGTACTCGCTTCTCGTCGTCGGTGTAAACGGAGTTCTTCTCCTTGAACCACTAGACCCAACTTGAGGACTATTCTCTGTACTCTTCGGACCCAACAAAGACTGTTGTCTTTTCCTCGGAGACTCGTTGTTTCTCTCTGAACGTAGCGGTTTGGGATGGTAATGAGGCTTCCAAGTATCGACTTCTAGGATCTTGTCTTCGCCTTCCTCCGCTTGCCAATCTAAGCGTTTGGAGCCACGGTGGTCCATAGGTATTGTGTCAGCGTTTGAAACGCAGCGCGTGTGGAGAGAACGCGGAGAAGGAGTGGAAGAAGGGAACAGTAGAGCGGTTGAGGAGTGGAATGAAGCAGAGGAGTGAGAGGAACGAGAGGCTCGAGTACGAGCTTGAGCTTGGAGACGAACCAGAGTCTGCATCCTTCGAAGCATATCTGCAGTTTGCTTTCTCACTATATGTCCTCTCACTAAAGCTTGAAGCTTCACTAATGCCTTTAGTGCTCTGAGTGCCCTCCTCGCCTGAAATTTTCCACATTAACCAAAAAGAATCAGTTTCGACACTAAAATCAAAACGACATAGGTTTTGATTCTTTGTTTGGTTTGTCTTTTGGATTTATGTTCACGTTTCATGTCTATCTTTCTTTCGAATAGACCACAACCTTATGCATCATGTTAAGCAGATTAATTTGTAATTGTAAATGTCGACGCTAGACGCAAAAACGATCAAGTTTTTTATTTGCGTTTAGCGTTTGTGCAGTTTGCACAATGTACGATGAACTGGAAATGTGTTAAACTTGCGCCTTTTTATAATATGTAAACACAAACTGAAACGCGTAAATTGCGTTTGAACATACCCCACATATAAAGTCTCTAATTTCTGTCAAAATGATAATTAGCTCCATTACTTAGAGTCACTATTTTAGGTAGAAATTGGCTCCACCAATGATCAAAAATCGAGTTTGCTTGAAAGTGAAAAACAATGAGGTGAGTTTAATAATTAGTTGAAGACATAATCATGGTTTTGCCAACTAATTTAAAACCCAAAGGAGAAATAAAAAGAAAGTAATAAAGGGATCTGTGGTTAGTGAAATTATTCCATTTTGCTTTTAGTTTCCCAACCACTTCCACTTGTACCAAAAACTAGATTTAGTAAATAACAGAGCCCACCATTTGCAAAAGTATGTCTCAAGGTCAAATGTACACACACACACGAGTTCTTCTTATTTTCACATTGGTCGAGATTCGAGAACATTAGATCTTGGAAAACTCGAATTAGAGAATCTCCAAATTCCGTGTTTTGAACCTTTTATTGATAAACAATCTACCGATAGGAACTTGAAAAAGGGTTAAAACACATAGTTAAGGAAAAACAAAACTTTCCATGTAATGGGAAAATAAAATATTTACCTTTAAAACTTTTTCAGTTAAAGAATTCAAATTTAAAGTTCCTGAAATTATTTTTTTATAAAGTTGCTACTAAAGCAAAAACAACCCATGTGTGATGTAAGTAATAGTAATACTAATCAATCTATATAAATTCATAATATAAAAAGAACTATATAAGGGGAAAAAGAACTTGGCCTCTTACAACTAAAATCACTTCATCACACGAACACAAATGCAATTTTTTTTTTATAAAAAAAAACTGAAAAGCTTAGTTAGATCCCTTGGTAAGAAAATTTGAGTGATAGAAATATAATATTTTTGTCGGAAGAAACTGGCCATATAAATGATAACTATTCATAACCACGGAAAATATTATTGTCGGCAGAGTGTATAAAAGTTTCCAAGAATCTTCTTCTTCGTTTCAAATTTTGTTTGTCTTCTTCTTTCTATAGTCACTTTCTTTGGGACCATCCCCAAGGAAAAGAAAATAAAATAAAAAAAAAACAAATTATTATGCCCATTGTTTCCGTTTTCAAAAACTTCAGTAGACAGAACAAAAAAATTTGAATTCAGAAATGAGTAAAAACTTTAAAAAATTTCAGACAGCTACGTCAAACTAGCTAGCTAAAAAGGAAAACTACGAATTTAGGGAAAGTTTCTATATCGATAGAAGATTATTTGAGGTAAGACACAGTACTCTCAGAGATTCGAAAATGAACTAACCAGATAACCACGGAAAGATGACTGAATCTTCACCGCCGCGAGATACTCCTGAGCCCACCGACGATTACTCCCTCCACCTGCACCACCGTTTCTCCCGCCGGTTCCGCTGGTGAGTCTCACGACTTCAGCTGCAGCATGAGCAGCAGCTAGAGCAGCTTCCGCCACCGCTGCGGTCGCAGCAGCCACGGCTATGGCATGTTTGTCGGCGTTTTCATCCTCATTCACGGACGTCGTCGCCGGATAAGAACGTCTCTTGCTGGAATTCGGATTAGAAGATCTGGTGGTGAAGCTCCACCTCCGTCTTTCACTCGACGGAGCCGATTTATCCTGTTTCTTACTCCCGAATAGTCTCCCGAAAAAGCCCATCGTTCATCGTCGGAAAAAGCGCCTTAAGGTTCTGGTGAGAGTTTATCGGAGACTTACTCCGGTTAAACGATACACTTCATTAAAGAAAGGAAAAGATACCATAAACATTTGTGTATGGGAGAAGCTGAGAGAGCTTTTTTTTTATATAACGGCTTATATACTAGATTGTCGAGTACGGTTCCACGCGCCTGATTGTAGCGCTTCTGTTACACGCGTTTCTCAAAAGGCCTTTTTTTTTGCTTTACTTGACTTCATGTAAGTAAAGAGAGAGTGGTTAAAGTCAATGGGCCTGAGTTTATGCTACTAACCGTACCAGATCAGTGGTCTGTGACTCTCTGATTCGCTTCGGACCATTTCAATATATTTTTTAAGACGTCGTGTTTTTTTAAAAATATTTTATTTATTTTCGAGTGTGGAAAAATACTAGATATATTTGAATTATACTATAGAGTGTAAAAACAATTAATGAAGAGAATAATTGGGAGGACGTGTCAGTCTTTTGAAGTCCCATTATTCACTGCTGTTCTGCAGCTTTTTTTCAGTTGCCTTTCTCTCTTTTTCTCCAATGACTGCAAAGCTTGATAATAGTATTGATCATCGCTTTTTTATTAATTAGCGACGCCATATAATGTTGCATACGTTGTTAACTTGTGTGAGTGTGGTGCCATATTCAAACTCTTGGACTTCAATTATCTCCAAGTTTAACCTTATTAAAAAAAAATGTAGTGATTAATCACCAAATTAGCTCAAATTTTTATAGGTTTATGTTTCCCACGTTTTTTTCGTCTATCTTTTGTTTTGTTGTCCTCCTTGGTCACTAGGATGCAGTTTAGAAGTAAGTCTATAAAAAGGAAAATACCAATAAATATTCCAAATTAATACACTAGCTGTGATAACGATCGTCTCTGTAGGTACCCTAATTAATGCAATCCTGAGGTCGTATTCAGCAATCAGCCCTAGGTCAGGTGCAATTTGTAGACTTTCTAGCATTCACACACACATAATTAGCCCATACTATTGGCAAGGTGATGTTCAAAACAGCGCTACTACACTAGGCATGACTTACAAATTTTACTTCCCATATTCAAAGTATTTGATTATTGAAAAAAGTATTTGATTATAAGTTTTATAATTAGCATACCTTTATTCATTACAGTAATCTTTAATTGATTGTGTTTAGTTTTGAGTTAGTTTCTAAACATCAATAGAGAGAAGGACTTTTTTTGTTTGTTCTGTTTTGTTCTTTGCCACTTTAGTTTTGCATGGCGACATCGTCTGGTACTCTAGGTACTTTATCATATTCACATGATAGAAGCTATTAACTATTCACAGTTACTTTTTTTTGTTTATAATTAAATCCACGCCAGTGCAAGTAATATATCTATTCAAGATAAATATATATGAATAAATATATAATAAACTCTTTTTTGTAACCGAACGGACCAAAAATCTGTTTACATGTGACCACGGCTCTTCTGGACCGGCCCGTCATGGGGTGGGCCTCGTGGGGCGATTCGTATATGGAAGATGACATGTATATTATACTGAATCTAGGATTTAGCTAGCTTGAATATCTTTTTTATTTATCTTAATTGTGTTGGGCAGCTTTAAAATAAACAAGGCAAAGAAAAAAAAAGTCTTTTTTTTTAAAAAAAAGTAAAAAGGTACAATATTGATCGATAGGGATGAGCTCTTGAAGAACAGTCATCTTTCCAGAATTAGACAACACTTTCAGAAACCTCTTCATAAAAACAGAAGCTTAATCTAAAGTACAACCACCACATAACAGTGGAGAAGTTAACATTGATGAACCTCCTCATGAAATTCATATACCTAAGGACAACTCTAGTCTTTAGTACTCATTCTGTGCAAAAAGACAACATTAGGAACGACTAACTATCAACTCCCAAAAGACCTCATTCATACCTTCCAAGGATATCCCATGCTTTCATCAACCTCGCTGCTAAAAAACCCGTTATTCGCAAAGTTGAGAGATGTGTTAGGGACCATACCTTCCTGGTTTTGGCTCTGGTCTAACCCTTTAATGCCTCTGATTCTGTTGGAGGTGTTTGGTGTTTCCATTATGGGCCCATAATCTGTTCTGTTTCTTCCTATGTTGACGTTATTCATGTTCTGACCAGAAAGTGACTGTTGTTGTTGACCGGAGCCTCCATTGTTTGCCATCTGTTGCCATATCTGGTGAATCATCTGTTGTTCCAGTGTTTGGTTACTGCTACTACAGGAAGGTTGTTGTTGTTGGTATTGCTGGGGTGAGCTATTATAACTAGAGCTTGGCATTTGCCGCTGAGGAGATTGATGGGAAGAAACACCGCTGATTGATGGGCTCTGCACAAAACCAGGCAACAAAGAGCTAGCTCCTTGATAGCTCGGCGATGCGCTCGGGTTTCTTGATGGTTCTTGGTGGATTGTAGCGTTGGTTGGCTCTACAATCGGATGGTTTTGTTTCATTAACATGGTCTGGTAGTTGGTTAGCGCAAAAGCCGCGGCTTGTGCAGAGCCGGGAAGAGATCCCTGACCGCTCATATTGTTCATCGGTATATTTATCCCCGAATTGCGTAAAGCCATTAGCTTGTTGAGACTGTTCCTATCAGGTGGAAGTCCTCGACCAGCATTTGCTAGTTGTTCCATCTCCTGCATCTGCGATTTCCCTGTCCTCATTCGATATGGATAACTCTTCAAAGCCTCTGCAGATGTCAAAAAGGCAGCAAGCTTGACATAAGCACATATAAAAAGAAACACATCTGCATTTTGAGTGAATCGATCGCAAAGAAATTTCCAGAGTTATGTATGAAATTACCAATTGGACCAACTTTTTGGTCACGGCAGAAGTCAATCATATCTTTCATGCTGCTGACAACCTCAGATATCTGTTAACAAAAAACATGTCGTGAGAAGCCACGAGGATGATGCAGAAAAATTAGGAAATTACTATATCAAGAACGTAAACAGACTTATACCTGCAAACACCGAACATATCGTTTGGAGAAGCCTAAGTCATTGAGTGAATGTGACTCCAAGCTTTTCGCTAGTTGACGTCCAGCAGCCATTACCCTGAAGCAAAGAGACTTGGTATCAACAAATACATCATATTTGTATCTATTAAGCTAAATAGCTTTGATTTTATTTGCATACGCGACGAAACTTAATCACCGTATAAGGTGCAAGAAATAACAAAATTGGATTGACTGAAAGAAACAAAGAAGAAAGAAAGCTAGAAATTCTCTAGACTCATTAACTCACATGTTGCTATTTGCTTGCAAATCCTGCTGATGAATCCCATCTGGTCCACTTTGATCGATTGTGCTCTGGCATTTCTCAGCAACCTGAAGCAATTGGTTCACCTGCACGAACCAAGGAGACAAGATATTCCAAAATCTCAGAAACAAGCATTCCAAATAGAGTTTCAAAGATTGCAAGAAGAACGAATGTTACTTGTGGCGCTACAAGGCGGCGAGGAAGTAGCTCTTCATGTCGACGAGTACAGAACTCCCATGAGATAATCTGGTGAAAAGCAGAAGGATAAGCTAAACTACTCTAATACATAAAACGACGAAAGTTATTTGAAATCAAAAGCTCTTTGAACCTTTAGCTCTTGGGAGAATATAATCCGAAGGTGGCCTTCACGCACAACACGGATATGCTCATACACACTCTCCTGGACTGCTTTTGCATATTCTAAGATCATAATCCCAGAAGCAAATCTGCGTTCAGATGGCACGCCCAGATAAAGAAGCTCGTCAAGGACACCACTTGCAAATTTGATTTCGTTAAGCCTCGGCAAGACATCAAAAGTTGCTTCTGCAGAATTCATAAGAAAAACTTACTCAGAGAAGGTGTTTCGCTACCATAAACATTATAAGTACACTGTTGCCAACTTTGGAACTTACCAAATCCTCTTCCCGATTTAGAACCACAAAGATCACACTGCCATTCATCCTGCAAATAGCAAAAAGAAAAATAACAAGAGTAAGTTTTCATTAGTTAATATCGTATGTGCATCCCACTGTACGACCAGAACTAGTAAGCAAGCAAGATCAAGAGAAATAGAGCATGAAAAAAAAAGAAACAGGTGGGGAGACAAACCGTGGCTGCCTGAGGAGAAACACCAAGTGCGCTATGCCCCACATTATCATAATGAGAGAGACACCATCTTTTCTTTGCACGAGGGGAAAAATACTCCGTCACGAATTTCCTCCAATAAGCAATACAGCCATCCTACAAAATCAGTAACCGGTAAGCCTTTTCTCTAGTAAACACAGAGTTTAAAAATCCTGCGCAATACACGCATACTCACAGAAGGCCTTTGCCGCTGATGATACAGGTACTGCATCAATCTTCGAGCGCAGACGCTATTTTCATAAGGTCGTGGCCCACCAGATATTTGCAGCTGCATTCCTTGTTGTTGCAACTGTTGCTGCTGCTGCAAGTGTTGCTGTTGTTGCACCTGTTGCTGCTGCTGCAGCTGAACCCGCTGCAATGGTGGGAGGGACTGGAGATATTGTTGCTGTTGCTTCAGCTTTTGTTGCTGAAGCAAAAGTTGGTACTGTGGGTTCTGGCTTTGTTGCTGTTGTTGTTGCTGCAGCTGCAGCAACTCCTGTCTCTGAAGCCACTGACGTAAAATCTGCTGCTGTAGAGCATCATCCTGTTTTGAATCGAGTCGAGGTTTTTTCCGAGCCTGAGTCAAATTATTTGGGTCCTGAAAGAAAGATTCAGAAGCACGACGTCCCATGGAAAGCGGGAACTGATTAGCTTGCGACGTGGGGAGTGATGTAGCACTAGAACCTCCTCGTTGAACAGTCGGATCATGATGTGAGCCACGTTGCACAACTGTCGACCCGTCAGCAACAGATGAGCCAGAAATGCTGATGTTGTTAGAGGTGAATGACATTGGAGATGCAGGTAAACGCATATAAGACTCGTTATTGATGCTAGCACTGCGCTGCAAATGAGGACCGCCGCCAGAGAGGCCTGAGTTAGCATCTGTCACCATGGAACTAGCTCCAGCGCTTGGACCCGGGGTTGAGACACTCATCATAGCCGGATTGTGCATATCACCAGAGACCATACTGAGGTTGTGGTAACCAGGTCCACCACATCCAGGGACAGAGTTAGATGAATTCCCGTAAGAGGAAGTGAAGTGAGAGTTCATGAAACCTTGGGATTCATCATCTCCTTGGAAGAAAATCCCAGAGGTTGAAGAAGATGGGGTCAATCCACCAGCCATCAAAGTAGGTCCCAAGTTAAGTATCTCAAAGGCAGTTTCCTCCGAGAATGCGACACAAATGCCCCACCTTTTTTACTGGATTATATCTACAACACAACGATGAAATCAGATCAACAACATTGTCTTGTATCGCAACATACACTCGAATCTGGTGCTCTAATAGGAGGAGGAAAAACAAACATACATTGAGATTAAGCACATAATCACTGGGGAACTAAAGCTGATTAAACACATAGAGATTAGCTAAAGGGTCATCATAAAAATCAAGACTTTCTTGCATTGCGAAGAAAATCACAAAACTGAAATCAAAACCCTAATTTTTTTAAGTTCATTAAGTCACAAAAACCAAACCCAGAAACTAACCCCACCGCTCTCAAACAAAGAAGAATCATATAATCACAGAAACTAACTAACGAATTAAGGAAAAAAACAGAACAAATCACAGAGACTAACTAACGAATTCAGAAAAAGTAAAAAGAAAAGAACTTTGGGAAGAAGGAAGAAACAACATACCAAGAACTGTCAAGTGGAGCTTCGATCAGCATACAACAAAAGTAAAATCAAGTTATCGAAACTTGTAAACCCCAAACCGAATCCAAGCAGGAAGAGGAAGGCAAATTTATAAAAGGGTAAGTTTTATAAACAAAACTGCCTGGAAATTTCAAGCTGGAATTACTAAAATAAAATATAGAAAAAAAAAGAAAGTAGAATTATTTTGATGCATATAAATGGAAAGGAAATTCAGAGAAAAAGAGAGCTGGAAACAGGAGGCCTCGTTATATACCTAGTGGAAATCGCTGAGCCCAAAAACTCACCGGTCTAGCCGGTCTCCGTCACCTTATTATTGTTACTTGTACTTTTTATTACTGACACGTGTGGAGTCTATGATAACATGTATCCTTTGATCGATTGGCAACCTTTAGATCATATGATTGCGTGGCAAAATTATGACCCGATGATCTATAAAGGAGTTTTTAACCGGGATCGTTCGATTAAGAGGTGTGATCCTGTGCGGTGCATGTAGATTCTAATACATTGTGTTTTTTTATGTACTTTGACCAAACATAATTTCTCTTCGATTATCTCCTTCTTTTTGTTTTTTTTCTTCTATTTGTAATAACTAATAACTAATTAACTATACCAATGATTGCAGCTGTAAATGAGTGGGCTTCGACAAATATCCACTTTGTTTGCTTCCGTTACATACCCCAATATTTATCATTTTGACAATTTGACCCCAAAACATCAAAATAACTCGTATAAGTTCAAATTATGGAGTAATAAGACCACTAATATCTCTCTAATGTATTTCACAATCAAGATTTTTCAGTGGTTTCACCAACCATACATGTAAAACAAAATAACTGTGTATTAATAATAGCTAAAGGAGAATCCAAAATCTAAATTAAGCTTCTTCAATCACATAAGAAAAAAAAAACGAATACAGAGGATAGTGCCTAAACGAACACTACAACACCTTGCACCTCGGCTAAAGATATATAAAAGACGATTTCTTAGACTTGTTGAGATATTCCTAAGTGCCTAAATTAGTGTTTATCAAAAAAGGAGAAACATAAAATCAAGGCCTAGCTTTTACAATTTTATTCATGGGCTTAATCCACTAAACCTATTTATTAACAACTGAACCATCACTTTAGGCCCACCTTAGCCCACTGAGAAAATACTAGAAACAACAATTACAAACACTCTCCAACAGGTAAAAGACTCTGTTCTCGAACTCGAAGTCAAACCCAATTACAAAGCTCGCGTGTGTTTGAACTGCCATGGTCCTTATGAAGCGGTAGAAACTTGGGGAGAGGACACAACGCACCGACGAAAGTTCGAGACAATGTGGATCTGCGAGATAGACATTAAAGGTTGCAGAGTTTGTCGGAGCTGAGACGATGACGTGTAATACAAGTTTCTGTTTCAGTTGCTTGGATAGATGATTACCTGTACTTTAGAAATGTAGAACACGACTTATACAGACATGAAAAATAAATATGTGTGGGGGACATCAGTTTCGTTATTATAAGCAAATAAATAGGTGGGGTTACAACATATTATTAATTATGTATGTGTCTGTGATGACTGATAATGAGACATAGCAACAATCACATTAGTTGTCACTCGTTTATTTACTTTTCTTTTGTAAATGTTTTTAATGCTTTTATGATACTACTATTTAATTAGTTACATCTCTCTTCTTCCACGAGTCCAGAAGCAGAGAGAGAGAGAGATAGAAAATTAAATTATTAAACAACAAAGTATATTTACTTCCCTTTGTTCAGACGTTTCTTTATTATTCTTCTTGATCGTGTTCAGAAACCAAGTTCATCTCATCATTTCACTGTTCGCTTTTCTCTCTCTCTCTTGTAAATCTTTATTTTCTTTCAATTTTCTTTATGTAAGTTTTTTGGCTTTGGAATTTCCGATCAGAAAAAAATGATGAAGATGACGATGGGAACAACCGCCGCCGGCGACGGTGAATGGGAGCTCCGACCTGGAGGAATGGTTGTACAGAGGCGAACGGATCATAAATCAGACGTACCACGTGTCATCAGGGTTCGGGTCAAATACGGGTCGGTTCTCCACGAGATCAGTATCAACTCTCAATCTACTTTCGGTAACCCACAAAACAAATAATAAATTCCAACCTATTTCTCTTTTCTAATGCTTTGTTTTCTGAATTTGATTGTTGTTGAGTTTTAACAGGTGAATTAAAAAAGATGTTGTCCGTAAAGACAGGAGTCCATCATCAAGACATGAAGCTTCTATACAAAGACAAAGAAAGAGATTCGAAGATGTTTCTAGACCTTTCTGGTGTCAAAGATCGTTCGAAACTAATTCTCAAAGAAGATCCCGTTTCTCAGGAGAAACGTATCCTTGAGATGAGGAAAGTCGCCGCCAAAGAGAAAGCCACTAAAGCAATCTCCGATATTAGCTTCGAAGTCGATAGACTCGCCGGAAAAGTATAACAGAATATAACAGATTTTCAAATTTCCCGCAACACTATTATCTCGTCATTTGAAAAAATAGAAATTTATTTATTTATTTATTTTTTTGGATTTTAGCTGTCCGAGTTTGATACAGTGATTGGTAAAGGAGGGAAAGTTGAAGAGGAGAATCTGGAGAATTTGATGGAGATGTTGATGAATCATTTGGTGAAGCTCGATGCGGTTTTAGGCGATGGAGACATTAACTTAAAGAAGAAGATGCAGGTACTTATTATGGATCTAGCTAAGCGTATAACTTCTTGGTTATAAATTTGTGGAATTGCGAAATTGTAAAACACAATTCACGATTCTGTTGATTTTTTTTTTTATTTTTTTTTTCTAATTAATGTTATGATTTGTTATGTAATGTTATTTTGATAATTTGTTATATATGCTTCGATTTAATATGTTGGAAGGAGGAAAGATTACAGAAGCACGTTCAGGCACTCGACGTGTTGAAGATCAAGAACTCATTGCAACCGCAAACACAACCGCAACACAAGGAACAAGATTTGATGACGTTTGAGGAGGAAACGTCAAGAAAATGTATGGCCTCCTTGCCAGGTCCTCCGGTGATCACAACCACAAGTTGGGAAACGTTTGATTCCATATCCACCTCCGCGGCCGAGGCTAAAACGGTTAAACCGGTCCATCCAAAGTTCAAATGGGAATTATTTGATTAAGCTATAGATAACATTGAATATATTTTTCAGAGTTTTGTAATATATGTGGGTTTAAGAAAAAAAAAAAACTCTAATTGTGTATGTTTTGTAAATAATCTTTTAGGTCAACATATCAACTTTTATTTTCATCGTCTGATACAGCTTCAACGAATAGTAAGTGATTATTATCATCATCGTATATCATTGAAATTTATTTTCTCAGTTTCCGCTCGACAAAAAATGAGTTCATCTCAAATAACCCAAATTTATCGTGTGAGAATGTCTAGTTTTTTTTCCTTTGGATATATTTTCTTCTTTCCATGACGTAAACTCGTGATTTTTATTGAGAATTTGAAGAATCGCAAGAAATTTTAGCAAGTGTTGAACAATATGCTAATGAATTGCCACACCCCTAAGTTGTAACTGTGGTGGTGTTGTAACAACGACAGTTCTAATGCGAAACGGTCCATGACAAGACAATCCATCATATTATATAAATAGGGACAAATCATTGCAATAAACCATAAACTTCCAAACATGTGTTACAAACCTAATAAATAATTGCAATATAACAGAAAACAAATTTACTAAGAATCATGTATATTGTTGTCCAAAAGAAAAAGAAGGAATCATGTATATTCTTTGTATATAGAGTACATACAAAGAATTTGTACTCTATTAGTTTCTGCTACCATCGTTGATGTAAAGATGTGTCACTACTCGACTTCAAACCGCATAATGCATATATATATTGCTGGAAAAACAATCTAAAAGTTATTAAGCACTAATTAACTCCAGCTCCACAAAAACAAATAATTTTTATAGGAAACAAATATACCAAATAGTCATAGTTCTTCACTTCAACCAATTAAACATATAAATTAAATGAAAATAGGTTCCAAGTTTAAATATGATGACTAAAACAACATCTTTTTTTTGTCATCCAAAATGTAATATAGTCTTAAGCAACAACCAAATTAATAATAAAATAACACTTCATGTAGAAGTTTATGTCAACGAGATCGGGAGAACTTCTTCAATTTATGTTGTTCTTGAGATAATACTTCATGAAGTTTTCATCCTCAAAACCCTATAAAATATATATATATATAAACACAAAGCAGTGAGTAAATCGATAATAAAAAGTTGGATGTACTGTACTTCAAACGTAACATCTCCGATAAATTGTATAATATAAAAAGACGTATATATATGATATTAAAACAATGAGATTTATTGTATTCATAAAATTGGATTATTTCCTTAAATTGAAAAATTGGAAAAATACATTTCATAACAATATTTTGACAAATATAAACGTGTTTTTTTGTGCGAGTTATAAAATTCCGATATAACTATCAATATAATTAGGTTTCAAACAAATTTTAAAGAAGCATCTTACCTGATCGAATAACAATGGGAGTTCCGAAAAATCTGCAACACCATGTTCCTATATGCAATCGATGTACAAATATCAATTATTTGTCATGTCATTTTACAGGGAAAGTAATCTAAGATACAAAAAAGGATCTTTAAGTGATAGAAACTAGAGTTACCTGATTTGTAATGTTCATGTCCTGATCAGTAGGATAGTACATTTCCGAATTTGCAGCAAGAGAGTTCAATGTTTCTTCATTATAGTTACCCTTCAAACAAATCATACGTTGTGTATATAGGGTTAAGAAAATATTACAAATTTTACATACATGTGCATACAATTATTAATTAATGAGCTACTATTTCAAGAAAAGTGAAATAAACATGACTTACGTTATTAAAACTCCCATTATTAATGTCTTCAAGCGGATAAGCAGTAGACACCTCAAGACTTTCACCAGTCACGTTACCTTGATGCTGCTCAAAATCATGCACGTATATATAAATCAAAACATTACATTCATATATGCAAAAAAAAAAAGAGAAAATATATGTTAAAAAGAGTTAAATTAATATCAGTTATTAATTAATTTACCTGATTCTGATCAAACTGCGAGTTAATTGTATCGCAAAAAAACTCGTCGATACCATTGTGATCATTAAATATTTTTGGATTCTCTAGTACAGGAACCACACCACCGGTTTGCGCATTCAAGTAGTTCTGCGACTCATCTTTATTGTCTAAGAACGATGACAATGCAGAAGGAAACCTTGAAGCTGAACTTCCATGGTTACTCAAGTTCTTGTTATTGAAATTCCAGGTCATGCCACCCAAATTTTCACCAAGAGATCCATTACCATTACTAGTACCATGAACTTGTATCCCACCAAGAGAGCCATCACTAGTACCATGAACTTGTATCCCACCAATAGAACCATCACCAGTACCATGAAATTGTATCCCACCAAGAGAATCATCACCAGTACCATGAACTTGGATCTCACTAAGAGAACCATCACCATTACCATGAACTTGTATCCCACCAAGAGAACCATCACCAGTACCATGAACTTGTATCCCACCAAGAGAACCATCACCAGTACCATGAATTTGGATCCCACCAAGAGAATAATCACCAGTACCATGAACTTGGATCCCACCAAGAGAACTATCACCAGTACCATGAACTTGTATCCCACCAAGAGAACCATCACCAATACCATGAAATTGTATCCCACCAAGAGAACCATCACCAGTACCATGAACTTGCATCCCACCAAGAGAACCATCACCAACTTGTATCCCACCAAAAGAACCATCACTAGTACCATGAACTTGCATCCCACCAAAAGAATCATCACCTGTACCATGAACTTGCATCCCACCAAGAGAACCATCACCAACTTGTATCCCACCAAGAGAACCAGTACCATGAACTCTTATTCCACCAATAGATCCATTACCATTACCATTAAATCTTATTCCACCAAGTCCAACCACATCTCCCTCTTCATCTATTCTGATCCCAGCGTAATTATTTCCCGCTGTACCCATAGTAAGATTAGAGTTCATACCCAAAACATCGCTTGGTGTACCATATTTTCCAAACCTAAGAGGTTGAGACTCTTGAGATGTTCCGGAAATGCTTCTCCAGTCCTCTTTTAAAGGAAACATGCCATTTGGAAACCCAAGGCTGCCTCCCGTAGCCAACAAGTTGGATCCGGTTTGGCTCAAATTGTAGGTGGGTCCACGGTTCTTGTAGTTGACAGAGCCATGAAAATCAGGTTTGTTTTTCATCATCTGGCTAGATTGACCAAGACCATAGCCAGGTTGGGAATTAAAAAGATCGATCTTGTTTCGGCTTGTGTTGGAGTTGTAAGAGCGTTGTGGTTTGATGCAGCTTGATGATCTTAAGTTGGAGACCATAGCTCTTCTTGCCTTTTCTACGCCTTCGTCCTTGACTTTTCTCAAAAACTTTCTGTACTTCTGTGTAGTGTCAATGGTTAAAAGTGAAGAATATTAATTATTTTTGATATCTTTGAATAGACGTAAGACAAAGTTAACACGATGTATACAAATTCTCTAAAACATTCAAACAAAGGTGACTAGCTGTTTTCATGATGTAAGATATCTATCAAAAAAGATATTTGATGTCCAATAGCATATTAATATTATGTGTGACATATGGTCCTTGAAGCAATGTTGATAGAAGATCGAACCTGTAATTTGCTGGCTACATGTGCTCTTGTTAGGTAGTCCAGGTTCATGAACTCTATAATCTTTTTAGGCGTAGCCTCTTCAAAATTATATCAAACACGAAGCAAAGTTTAGAGCATGAATATAGATATCTCCAGATACTTCGAAAATGCAGGTAAAAACCTAGAGTTATATTTTTTTGCAGAGTTCAGTCACTTTAATATAACTGTATAGGTTTGTTCCAATAAAAAACGTTAAGTACTTACTATGAACACCAATGTGTTGAATGGCCTTGCAAAAGTGAGTCTCAAGAGCACCCGTCCATTTGATCTTAGTTTTCTTTGTAGCCTCTGGTACAGAATCTCCATCATCTGAATTGCTGGTTGAATCTGTCTTTTGGATTTCTATAGAACATAGACACATATATTATAATAATGATAAAACATATCTACAATCAAATTGTATAAAGACTTAAAAAGGAGAAACAAGAATATTATATTTCATTATTATTTAATTAATAAATTACCATTCATTTTGTGGTCTAAAGCATGTTGACATATGATATTCAGGTCGTTTGGTTTGATCGGTTTTCTCATGAAGCACACTGCTCCAGAGGATAAAGTCTCTTGCTCAATTTCATTGTTCATGTCTGCTGAAATTACTGCAATTATCAATTAAAACAGAACAGAAATAAAAAAGAACTGATTAGCGTTAATTAAGACTGTAAAAAAAAGAGTTAAAAGGAACAAAAATCAACGATGTTGTTGCAGATCAATTAGCTGTTGGCTTCTAATATCATTTTCTTCTTCATTTCGACACTGACCTGAAATTCTTGGGTGATTAATTTTTTCTTTGCAGAATTTTTCTTATTGAATTATGTTTTTATATATGTGACTTGTATTTTTTAAAGGAGTACACTGGTTTACCTTTGCTACCATCGAAGACACACTATTTCTTAGCTGTCATCAAGTGTTATATGTGTACATTATACATATATGAAGAAAAAACTGAAATATTTCTCATTTTCAGGCTATCTCCCGTTTTTCATTTAGGAAAAAAAATTTCTCATTTTTGGTTTGGAATATATTACCAAAAATGAAATGAATACAGGTAATATTGACCAATGCGATTTAATAAGATAGACTAAAAAAAGTCAAAAGCAATTTAGATGGAAACAATTATATTAGCTAACTAAATATAATTAAAACCAGTGGTCATCCTGTTTTCTTGTGTCATCGCTCACCAATTCTCTTTTTTTTTATCATAGGGATGCATTATTATATAGTTGTAAAAGAAAAACTAGATATAAACGGAAAGGAAAACCCCTTACCAATGACAGGCAAATTTCCAAATTCTTCTTCAATCCTCTTTTTTAATTGCACACCATTCAAACCAGGCATATGGTAATCGGTTATTACAACATCAATGTTGTTGCATTGACCTCTAAGCGTAGATACTGCTTCTGACGAATCATTTGCTGTCATTACTGTAATTTCCCCAAATGATTCATCTACAAATTGAACAATTAAAAGATGAGATATATGGGTGAATTTATACAAACGTTACATATGCATTTGAATTGGACAGTTTTTGTAAGAATTTCATTTGTTTTTGGATTTTTCATTTTCTTAAAAAAAATAATGTGGTGTTTCCAATTCCAAAACCCAGTCCATAATTCTAAATATTTTTTTTTTTTGAAAAATAAACTTATTTAGATTAAAACTTAAAGTTAAAAAATATATAATTTGGGAGATTATACACATATTTTTCTCTACAAACACATCAGGTTTTTTCTATATAATGTGAGATACTCACGCGAATGTTAGAGATTAAATGAAAATTTAAATATGTGCGTGTCATTGTAATTCTGGTGTTTATATGAACATTTCAAATATTACAGGAGGGCATGGTCGGATTAACTGCGGGTAGGTAGGACACTAATCGAATGATCTAGGGTTTCCACACAAACGAGTATAAGAAAATTAATTTCATTTATAAGAATCCAAATTCCAACTTTACATCAAAATATATTATGAAAAGTAAAAACCTAAGCCTTTTTAAATGATTCAAGAAAGAAAAAAAATGAAACAGACGTCCAGTTAATTTTGGGGAAAGCACTTCTTTTAGCCTAAACACCTAGCTAGATGATTAAGCTGGTATGGGTGATAGATAACAATCAAAACGTGAAAAAAATCTCGAATATATACACACAAGAGTTCTAATATGATATTCATAATTTCATTAATAAATCTCACAAATCAAGTGAAAGAGCAGTAATGTATTCAAATAGTTAGATACCAAAACCAAAAAAAAACAGAAAAATATGTTTATCGGCTATAGTTAAAAACTGTTAAATAGAACCGTATATGAACATATGTGTACGAAAACGATAAACCCCACGTCTTGTGCAAAAACGAGCAATTATAGTAGCCAGATACATTTTGATATATAGTCAAAAGAATGATTATACCTTTGCAGCTCGGGTTTTTAAGCATATTGGGGATAATAGAGAGAAAAATAGGATCATCATCCACAACCAGAACTGTGATGTTCACATGAGTGTTTTGGAGGTCTAAAGGTAGATCAAAGGCCATTTTGCACTTCTCTATATGAGCAATTTGGATATAGAGTTTTTGCTTTCAACAAACTATGCAATATATATAGGGTTGGAACTTTAAAATAAACTTGCTCGTAAAGATAACTCTTGGAATCAAGGATTTTAATTGTGAAATAAGTAGCTTTAGTATCCCATTTGGGCTTTTTTATTAAAATATTTAAGAGGGGAAAAACTAAGAGAGTATTTGATTTAGATAAGCCAAGTAAAAAAAGTACCTAAAAGAAAAGAAAAAAAAGAAGGTTTGAACAAAAACCAGATTAAACATATATAGCACTATTAAGAATTACTTTGTGCTGAAGATACACAAAATCTAGACCAAACTAAGGAAATTTAATGATATAGACCAATAAATATAAAGATGATCTGAAAATCTTTTTGTTCAATGAATTTATTTAGTTTCAAAAATTTAAGATTAATTATTAATCAGATTTTCTTATATCTTTGTTACATTTACTAAATGAATATTAATA
This sequence comes from Sisymbrium altissimum, assembly GCA_900406495.1. Classification (NCBI taxonomy): domain Eukaryota; kingdom Viridiplantae; phylum Streptophyta; class Magnoliopsida; order Brassicales; family Brassicaceae; genus Sisymbrium; species Sisymbrium altissimum. Next base: position 103,104 of record OVBI01000122.1, read on the forward strand.
TAACTTTTGAGGTTTAAGCACAGATGTCTACTTCTTAATAGATGTCTAATTGTCTTTTACACAGATTAGGTGATACATGTCCTGATATTGTGTGTGATGTCTAATTGTTTTTAACCTTAATCGTATTTAGCATGTTAAATACTCATATATTCATGAAAATAGTCTTTCATGTAAACATCAAATGATTATATTTTTAAATGTTTATTTCAGAATTACACATATGTTATACTACTATTTTTTCTTAAAGTTTTTATTTTGTATAAAATTTTCTGAAAATTTTAATTATAAAAATTAGATGGCAAAAAGAAAAAAGACTACCCCAATTTTGGTATTTGCATATCTAAGTAACTTTATTTTAGTGAATATAGAATTTATTCAGTCAAAAATCGATATTCCTTCAAAGAATAACAAAAAAATTATTAATCAAATTATAGTAAAAGAATTAATTAGATTGTTTAGTAGTAAATCAAAAATTAAGACTCACATAATTTATATCATACATTCTCTTAATAGATAAAAATTTGTTATTTCATTTGTTTTTTTATTAGACTTTTTCTTATAAAATAGATAAGTTATAAGAAAACAAATGAAATAACAAACTTTTTTTATGAGTTAGATAAGTTGTGGTCCAGCTTAGAGATTGATTCCTCTCAAATAAGAAATTGGTAAATAAATATTTCCTCATTTAACCACACGAGTATGAACCCTTTACTTATGTCCATTTAAAATATTGGGAGAGAGAGAGTTTATTCGTGTGCTATTCTATGTCTAATGTGATTAATCTCTGACCTTCCGTAGATATAGAGATACACCTTGAATTATCAAAAAAAAACAAAAAAAAAGTGGATAAGTCTTTGAGAGGGAGAGAGAGGGAGAGGGAGGGAGAGAGAGCTTCTCCATGTCGCATAGAGTTTAATTCTCTCCACAAGCTGTAGATGGTAGTCTGAAAAGTATATATCAAGACAGAAAGTGGGATTTAGCTTTGGTCTGAGGTGGAAATCAACATGACGACCGCATCATCCCAATCTTTAGAAAATCTATTGATAGAATACCACGTGCTAGATTTTCCCTTAGCTAGGTAGAGTAGCGACACGATAGGAAATTGGACCTTGCATAAGACACATGCTGAGTTTGCATCAAAGTTCCATTGTACCATTCTATCCCCTTGTGGAGAGCCGATTGTGTATATATCCAAGTGGGAAAGGAGCATTTAGCATAGCGAAACCAAGTACCTTGTGTCCAAGTACACAGTGCATGCTCTATACAAATGAGGTCCCAAGTTGCTTTTGAAGTAAACTTCTTTCTGAAATTGTCGTATTGAAGGTTTCCTAATTACGTCTCTGTTATTTACTGGTCTGTACGTATATTAACTTTTTTTAATATACTCACGAGAATGATAAAGGGAAAGGAAATAGATAAATAGAACCTTTCTTTTTATACATTGAGAATAATGAAAAAGGATTTTTATGTCATCATCATCATAAAATGAAGAAAAGCAACAAACGGGTGATCCTAAAAGGTCAATTCCTCCCCGACGGGGTAAAACTCTCCGGCCGACGAGCCTTGAGAGAAAAAAAAAAAAAAAAAACCGAAAAAAAAAACAAAAAAGAAAAAAGGNAGAGCGGAAGACCCCAAAACGCTACCAAGATTCACCACAGAAGAACAAAGACATTGCTTCTTCTGCGAAAACACACCTAAAACAACTTTCTGAACACCGGAGAAACTCGCCGGAAAAAAGAAAAGAAAAATATTATAAAAAAAAAAAAGTCTTGAATCTTTTTTTTCTCCATCACTTTGATTTCTTGAGGTGAACGGTGGTTCTGAAAATGGCGTCGTCACGGACAAAACTCCACCAAAGATAAGAGAGAGGGATTCCTGCAGCTCGCCAAAGAGCATGAGCATCAACGTAGCCTTTGTAAGGAGGGAAATCAAGCATTCTGAGACACATTGTGAGTATGCTTGAGACAAAGAAAGCTCTTAGCTTCCACTTTGATGGATGCGACGTTAACGCTGCCCATATACCCCACACCACTAGCTCTACTCCTCCTATTCCGAATATTACTTTCCGGTGAAGTCCTGTCAAATTATGAAGAGAGAGAAGTTAGTGCATTTGGAGAAGAAAGCAACGTTTCGTTTCAGAATCTTAAGTAAGATGATACCTTCATCAAGGTTGTAGAAATTGAGGTAGAGAATATGAGTTGCTACAACTGCAAGAATAGGTGCAGTGACCATGATTTTGGCAGATTTGTCATGTATACTGAAAGACCTGGTTATCGCTAGGACAAGCGAAAATCCGGCTAATACTGTAGCTGAAGAGTAATCTAGCCTCTCTGTCAATTCAACATCTCTATGTACCATAGTTTGAAGCCAAAAAGGGAACGAAAATAATCAAGAGTGAGAATTTTACTTGACGGATTTTGACAATCTAGTCGGTGCAGAAACTGGAACATGGAGATAGATGAATGTTACCTGCTGTGACAGACACCACTCCAGAAGAGTGAATTCATTACGATGATGGCATAGATATGCAATAATCCGTTGTACTCGTAGTAAGTTTTTCGGTTTGGCTGGAGAGGCAAGTTATAGTAAACGAGGATGAAATATGAGACCCATCCATGGAACTGTATTGCAAGGTCGAGAGCAGAGAAAGCAACGGAGACAGGTTCCTGAAGATGTAGTAAATATATATATAAGAGGAGCACTACTTGCCTAAAAACACCACTGCTACAAAATTGTGAGACTTGCTTGCAAAGATCAAATATTACCTGAATTCCATAGACATGTTTGAGTGGCCATTTACCGAAATATTTGGTAGGTTTCTCTCCGTTTCTTTTTCTCTCTTCTTCTCTTGTCATCATGCATTCGTACTGGCAATCACTTTGGCAATCCCATTGTTTCCATCGCAGGTAAAGTGGCTCTTGCATGTACCAAGGACCGTCGATGGCTTTTCCGTCAGCTGAAAATTTACAGTGCTGGAAGCAGTTATCTCCCACGCATCCAGTTTTCTGACATTGATCAACACAGGACCTGGAAACCAATCAGCATTATTAACACTCCTTTGTTCTTAAACTGCGCAAAAGCCAAAACTTTATAGCAGCCTATTGAAAGTAGTAAAATCAATGACAAGTTTATGAGCAAACAGAGTAACCCTAGACAATGCCATCCTGCTAGAGGTCATAAAAGTTATTTAGACACACCAATAAGAAGTTATTACAACAAAGCCTATCCTCTTAGGAAACATCAACCTGTCCATAGCTCAAATCTTGGTAACAAGTTCTAGTCTTTTATTTATTTTTCATTTCTTTCACTCTTCCCGCTTAAGCCCAAAGACATATTAAGCTGTTACGTGGCGTACAAAGCGAAAAAACAACAAAAACCAACATAGAGAGACAGAAGCTTCCACTAAACAAAAAAGGAAACACCGAACTCATCAATACCACTTGTAGCCTCCAAGTCCTTTTCTAGTTTTTTGCCTTTTTAATCTTTCCCAACAAAAAAAATGACCCTACTTCGGTTTAATCAAAGCCTTGTGCAAACACACACACACACAAAGATTACATCTTTTTAACGTGTTCCAACTCTCACCACAAGACTTGCAAAATTATCTGGAAAAGTCAACCACATAGTTCTAATCCCTTCCCCCACCATCTCCTCATCACTCCTCTTTTGTGGCTCTAAACAGCTTAAGTTTTCCACCAAACCATTTGAAAATCATGACAAAGCAAAATCTCAACTTTATTTTCCTAAAAAGGGATCAAATTTCACAAAACAGAAAGAGGATTGATTTACAGCTGTAAGTTCTTGGATGAACTCAAGAATTTGACAAAAGTCGAAATCAGTAATGAATCCTGCAACCAACTGAATCTTAACGGTCGACTCTTAAAAAAAAAAACTTGCGCCGCATTTCTATAATTATAAAAGTGATCAGCCAAAGGTAATTTAGGAAAGGATAGTCAGATATGAAAGCAGAGAAGAACCATAAAATTAGAAATCTAATCTAACATACTAATAAAAAAGGTTCTTGCGGAAGTTGCGGAGACTTACTTGTAACGAGGATCAGCATCTCCTTCACTTGCGTCAAGTGTTGTAACAAGACATGAGACCGCAACAATAAGCAGAAACCATCGCAGATTTCGCGCCATCCTATTAACAAACGCAAAGAGAGAGAGAGAAAGAATAGAGTAGAGAAAAAGGCGACAAGGAAGAAGCAAAAACGAAAAGAGAAGAAGCAAGAAGAGAAAGAAGGGAAGGAGCTTCTCCTTTTGGATATTATTTTGTTGGGTCTAGAGGGAGGACTTAGTCGGTGGATGATCGGAGAAATTGAGTTGGTTTCGGTGTGGCAGCTTCTTCTTGTCCATCAAATCGCGGAGACAGGTGGATGCATCGAGAGAGAGAGAGAGAGAGAAGAAAGAGATCTCGCTGCGGCAAAAGAGAGAGAGAGGAATCCCGTGAGCGTGAAGGAGGATGAAGGATGAGCGCGTGACGAAACAGAGAGAGACGCGTGGAGCACTGTAATAAAAGAGAAATATCACAGACGTCGATAACACATCGACTTCTTCTTCCCATCACTTTTGTCTTAATTCGTCGTACTATAAAAATACTACTATTTTTTTTTGCCTCACATTATATATTTTTTATCTCTACCAAAATTTTAGGTGTGATGTAATGACGACGCTGTAAAAAAAATAATAAATCCCTAACGCGCGAATGTTCAAATGTTTCGATAATCTAACTAGATTCCTTTCTAAGAACAGTTCATCTTCTTAAAAAAAAGCAACAAATTTTTTGATCCTTTAAGAAATCCCAAGTAAAAAAAAAATCGGTAGTATGTATGACTTATTCATTCCCCCATCTCCATTTAAAATCATACCAACCAAAAAATAAATAGAAATCAAATAAGCAGTACGTGCTTTGGGGGAAGACATGACAGCACGATGTTTCACAGCCTCACGTTCAAGTACTGCGCGTGTGAAAGAGAATCGGTCCCCGAAATTTTGGGAGGAAGAAATATTTTCTTTTTTTTTGGTTGATTAACTGTTTTTCGTTAATTATTAATAAATAATTAATTTGTCCTAACACTACACACCAGTCCCTGCCCAAATAGATTATGAATATAAAGTCAAACAAATCAGAGGTTTTTAGATTTTAAGTTGCAATCAATCAAATATCTCAAGCATCGAGTGATACGACACACACAAAATCATTAATATTATCCTAAGAAAATCTTTTTTTTCTGAAACTTAGTAAAAGAAGATCAAACATGATATATTTATGTTACACTTGGTAATTAGTTATTTATGAGTACGAGGAAGATTTGATTCCACTTTCCGAAACTCGGATCTTTTCTGAACGAACCTACATGAGTTATTTTTTCTTTCTTAAAAACCAATTTACTACAAAGGGCCCCAAGTAAATTGAAACCTGAACATTTGGAATTAAGTACATAATACATAATTTAATGTAATGGCATGAAAAGTTAAAGTAAGTTACTTTTTTATATCAAAAACTATAAAGTCTTCTTATATTTACTTCAATATTTTTAATCTCGATGATATATACTGTACATGTTTTTGTAGTATATACAAAGTCTCCACATTTCTGTTGACAATGCAGTAGCAGTTTTCAATCAATTTCCACCAAAAAAAAAAATCATCAATAACAAGGTCGGTCAAATAAATCATTAAAATATATAGTATTTGGTCGATCACCAGTTCACAAAACAAACAAGTGTGAGCTATGTGTCAAGTCACATTTACTTGTTCAAGCTGTAATTTGTTTTTATATGTTCACACCCATTTACTCTCCCCTTCTTTTAAGGCCACCCTATCAAATTTTCTTTTTATTCATATAAAAAAACTTTTTTTTTTAAACAGTAACAAAATATCTTTAGTATATGCTTTTTTATCATCAAGAATCAATATTGATCATCGGAGACTGTAATAACAGCCTGTAGATCGGCGAGACACTCCGACGGGAGAGAGAGAAATGTGTTCATAAGCCAATCGTCGACAGGCTCGACTTTCGCGACTCCGACGAGCCTACACTTTCCTTCTCCGTCCATTCTCTCTCCTCTCCCTCTCTTCCTCTCTCCTATCGACTCCTCCGTCGTCAACACCGTTTTCACCACCAACGGCGGCGCTCTGTATATCCCTCCTCCCGCCGTGAAACTGAACTTAGCAGTGAACTCCAACTCCACCTTCATCATCAACCAAAACTCAAACCAAGATTTCGAAACAAAAACACAGAGAGTTTATATTAATGATCGGACATATTTGCACCTTGCCGGATTGTGAGTCGATGGTTCCTTGGAAAACCTCCGGAGATATATCGATTTTTAGGAACGGCGGTAACGGTAAGCCGAGAAATTTGGTGGTTTGGCTTGTCAGAGAAGGTATATAAAGAGTGCTTATATCGAAACTAACAGACAATTCGGAGCTTGATGCTCTGTTTTTGTCTTCGTCGTCGACGTCAGTTTTCTTGGCGGTTCCGGTGCCGGAACCTCCTTTAGGAGAATATTCGAAGTCGGGATATCTTGAGATGCCAAGCTTACCTGTTCCGAGAGTCTTGAAACTGACACTGTAGAGATTACTGGGAAGCTGTGTTGTGTTGGGTTTAGGGCTTAAGGAACATGAAACTAGTTTGATTTGGTTTGGGGATTTGTGGTTTAAACTGTATCTTTCTGGGGATTTGTAGATTGTTGTTGTTAGTGCGTTCATTTTTGTTGAAGCCATTGTCTCTCACTCTTCTTTTTTTTAACTAACAGATTGTTATGATGAATCAATTTGATATCAAGGAAAGACAAATTGAAGAAGAAAGCATAAATCTTATCGTCGCATTTTGTATATGTGGCTAGTTTCTGATGTTCATCCTTCACCTCGCAATTCGTTACTTTTTTGAATAACGGACGGCATTGTGTATTAAATCAAATAATGGGCTGTTGTAAAAAATATTATCAAATAATGGGCTCAATGGAAAAGGACATATACGGGCCCAACGTGAAGAGTATGGGTTAATTTTATCTCATTCAGTTTTGGGCTCAATCTATCTATGAACAGTACATAACCGGAAGTTTTGCTTCTGCTTTAAGTTAACTTTTGGTTCATGTTGCTCTTAGTACATAAATGCACATTGTAATCATTTTTAGTTACCAAGTTAACGTGACAGAAGTTTATTTTATTAGTCATCAGAGCTTTTCTGGTTCAAATTATATTATCGATCCTGGTTATTAGTCATCAGAGCTTTTCTGGTTCAAATTATATTATCGATCCTGGTTAGTTAAAGCAAATGGAAATAATATGGCTGAGCTGTAACTTGTAAGTTGTAACTAAAAGACTTATAACTACTACTAGTTGGAAATTGGCTGTATGGATAATTTAGAAAATCAAAGTACATGTGATTTTAAATACTTCAATTTTGCATCTCCTACAATATTCTTATAAAGATTTGCGTTTGCGCGACAAACGTTACAAACACCTTGACACACATGACACACCAAAGGAAGACTTGGCCAGAAGCCCTTTTTACTTGGTCATGCAAAACATGTTTCTAAGTGAGTCTCTCTCCACTATCCCGCATCCACTAAAACTCATACACACAGTTATGGTTTATATATTATTACAAAAAGCTATAGATAATAAAAATACCATCACACTATATCTAACATATCATAATGATGCAATAAAAACATGTGTAAAGTTTATCCTATCAAATTAGCCATCTTAAATATCTAAAATCTAATTAATCTTAGATAATCGACCAAATCTAAAAGTCTAAAACCATCCACGGCCTTTCCCACAAAAGTTTCATTTTTAAAGTTCGCAATTTTATGTGAACAACAAATAAAGTTGGCAATCTTGAAACCTTTTTCTAATGCATTATGCAGACTATTAATCTTTTTTGACATCCTTACATGTAAAACAAGTCACCATTATCGTTTTACAAGTCATCAGACTTTATGTACTGATACTGATAGTCATTTGAAAACATCATGGACGCATTACTTTTGGGCTAGGGTATAATTAGGATTCCGGAGAAGTTTAAAATATTATCGTTACCTTTTTCAGATTTTTATCCGCTATCACATGTTCCCAAAATGGTGATTTCTACTTTTGGTAATGAAAAATTTACAATGATCCAAAGAGAGAGTAAAAGTTGGGGGAGCGAGGAACTGACCAAATACTCACATAGCAAACACATCACGGCTCTTCTAACCGACCAACTTGACGAAATTATTCACTCTGGCGTGCATGATTATATCATTATCATTCATCAAAATTTCGAGGGCTCAAAAACCAAAAAAAAAACTCCACCAGATTGTATAAAAATGAAAGCCGAAATAATGGGTTGTTAGAATTATAAAATTTTCTCTAACTCTTATTAAAAGAGCCACAACTATTTAAACCAAAATATTATCAATTATTGATACTTTTAGAACGTTTCTTGCGCGAATATGTGCATATGAAACACTTAATGGATGCTTATTATTATAAATGTTAAGACTTTCTGTGCCTGCCATTGTGGAAAATATAAGCCTATAGAATTGGGACTGCTTGCTTTTTTAGAATATGGACCGATCTGACTTTGTCAAATTTCAATCTAACCGTTGGTCCTCGCTCCGATTACTTATTTTCCGCACGCCATTACCGATAAAGATTCCCATTATTTTTCATCGTCAATGCCTTCGCCTTCCTAATCTCAGCCTTACTTAACCCCGAATTCTAGTAAAAAAAAAAAAGAAGAATAAAAACACCACATCTACACGTCCATTTGTACATCACCACGAGATATAGTATATACTAATCTAGTATCTAATTAACTAAAAGGAAAAGCATTCAACATTTTTTGAAAATTTATAATGATGCGCGTTTAGCCTTATCTCAGTTTTACGCCACCTTCACAAGAGGCTTTTTATGCTAACCTCAAAAAGATTATATTTCCTTCCTGCATTTTTTGTTGTTGTTGTCAATTATCACATTTATATTATATCATTCATAAACTGTTCGTTATCTTTTTGATTAAAATACATGTCATCGGTTAGTCATGAATTATATATATCCACCATCTGCTACGTGTATATTTGGCTAGATGTTTCTTTTACACTTTTATTTTGTAAGGTGCTTATTTACAACGTATTTCTTACGTTATAGCTGAAATGATCATGATTAGAAATAAGAGACTTTGGAACGCATTTATCACTATATGGAAAACTCATAAGGTGCGATATATAGGAGAATACATCTTTCTTCAAATTATCTTCTTTTTCTTTTCTTTTTTTGATAGAAGTTTCTTTCTTTCAGACTATCATAACGTATTAGCTTGCTCTCCCGTCTTCAATGATTCCTAATAAAAATTAAATCTAGTACACCAAACAAAAGTATATAGTTGAACTCTTTCAATCAATTATATAAATTCCTAAATCGTTTGCTTTCATCAAATGTTATGACTGGTATATACACGATAGGACAGGACAACCGATAAGATGACAATTGGTTCGGTGTTATTTTATCAAAAGTATGAATAAAAGAATCGAAAACACGTTGACAAAACCCAAAATATTGATGACACTGATGAACCACTTTTTAAAAATGAATAATATCTGTGGTCAGTTTAGCAATCAAAAAGGTAGCAGCTGAACCGTTGGCTTTTGTGGAAGTTAATACAACTTACGTGACATTCAATGGCGGCGACCTTTTTCTTAACCCAAGTTCTTCTCCATTTCCCTTGCTAATACGGTATCCTAAACCTTTTTAAGAAGTTAAGAAAAAGATGTAGAATATATATCCAACACCCAATTACCCAAACATAGTATCTAATTTGTAATGTTTCATATCTATATTTTTCATTATCCTATTTTCCCTTTTCTTATTTTCTTGGACAACTAGCTAGCTAATTACACTACACATCATAAACCTCTTAAAGTATAAATTGCCACCTGTCTTTTTTAGTTGAATACTATACTATCTAGCAATCGCATATACAGATATTCAATATTTTCCACCAAGAGTGTTGGCTGATATAGACACAAATTTATACTAAAAGAATTAAACAAAAAATAAACCCATAATAATTCAGTGATAAGGATATTATGTGACTCAGAGGTATAGTTGAGAAAGTGGCTAAAAAGTAAAATCTCCGAGTCACGGCCGTTGACCTGCACCACAAGAGACTAAGTCTTTACCCAACCAACACAACACAGAACCTCTAAACCCAAACGACGAGAATACCCTCGCTTCTCTCACCAATATAAAAGAAAACCCCACTTCAGCATATGTAAGGGATAAACGCAATCTATATTAATTCTTAAAAGGAAGAGAAATTCGAAGAGTTTTATACCCAAAAAAAACAAAAAAGAGTAAAAGGCATGAGAGGATCAAGAACAGCAACTTCAGACATGAGTGCTTGGTGTTCTGCTGTTGTGTTGTTGTCGCTGATACTTTTGTTATCAGTTCGTGAGAACAATGCTTCTGAATCAGTTAGAGGGTCCCAGTTCGCAGAGAAACCTTGCGAAGAGATTTATGTCGTCGGAGAAGGAGAAACGCTTAACACCATCGGCGATAAATGCGGCGACCCTTTTATAGTTGAGCGAAACCCGCATATCCATGACCCTGATGACGTCTTCCCGGGTCTTGTTCTCAGGATAGCACCTTTCTACTTCTCCAGAAAAGTGTAAGATATATACAGAAAAAGTCATTTGTTTCTTTTTTTAATTTTGTATGAAACATACTTTTTCCTCTTTAAGTATGTATGTATTCTTAACATTTAACATTTAGACCAAAAAATAAAAATAAAAAAGTATGTATGTATTTATGTATATACTATGGAATTCCAAAACAAATACAAAGATTTGAAATAAACAGAGCAAAAACAGAGGATACCGTGAGTTTGCTTATTCATGTTTTGAGGAGTTACATTTTCATTTAGAAATGTTTTACGTGTAATGATATTATTAGCGATAATTTTCGGGGATTGGATTGAAAAATTCAGTTTTTTAGAAAAAAAGTCGCTGATCAATGCAATAACGAAATGTCAAGTTAGAAAAAGAAGGTCGACCAACTTCACAAAATCAGTGACAAAATGACAAAAGTAAAAGGGGTTATGTTATTATAAAATCTAAATTTAACCTTTGGCTTTTTTTTTTTATAATAAAACCTTTGGCTTTTTTTTTTTATATAATAAAACCTTTGGCATTGTTACTCCCTTTTAAATTACGCTTCCATTTGCAGCAGCAGAATTCAAAGAAGAGTTTGTTTGTTTTTTGTCATCTGTTGATATATTTAGGGAATAACCAGTCAATACAATTAGAGCCATACAACAAGCCTAAGGGCCACAAACGACCATCCGAATTCAAAGAAGAGCATACTGATTCTTCATTGAACTAATTGTGCTATTCAAAAAGAATTGATGAATTTATGCTTGTAAATTCTTTTTTTTTTTTGGCAATACATCCCATCCGCCGAGTCAGAATTTGATCTGAATGATGTTATTCTCTAAAGGGTACCCAACAGACAAGTCTCGACTCACATGAAAACTAAAACACCTTATACACAAGCATTTTTTGCTAATGCATTAGCACGATTATTACACAACCCAGGGATATAAACTAGTGTAAACACAATAATTGTAAACACAGGAAGTCCGATAAGACCCATGATTTATGCTTGTAAATTCTTGGGCGAAAAAATGAATGTAATTGCGTTAATTGGCCAAAACATATTATAAGCATAATTTTATTTGCAGAATCTGATGATATCTTTTAATCTTCATCTTCTACTGCATCAAATTAACAAGAAGGTGCGACTCTCCTTATGTTTTGTCAGAGCTCCATTTATATCTTCCAAAGCTCCATGATTTGTGTCTCACGTGACAACCCAAATAAGGGTTTAACCAAAAACCATAAGGACAGATAACCGTTTTCAAATTAGGCTATGAAAAGAAAATCTTTTGCATTAAATACAAAACTGCCTGAATATATTTGATTTGAATTCTAGGCAGTAATATGTTTTTTTTTTTCCTTTTTTTTTTGGTTTTTTGACGAGAAACTAATAACGACACTCGTAGACTAAATATGTCGTCATCTCCTAAAAATTGTTTCTAATCTCCAACACAAAATTTTTACAATAAATTTTGAAATAGCATTATTACTGTTTATGTCGACATTGTATCTTCAAAGATTACACAAATTACCATCTGTAGGAGCTCTGCAAACAAAAATCTTTTATAAATAAGCAGCGTGAGTTGTTCACTGTTACAAACCCACAAAGTAAGAGAGACAAAAATTCCCTAACGTTCCTCAAAAGCCAAAGATGAGTTGTTTACGAAAAACCCTAATTTCAGCTTTCGTTTTCTCTTTGGTTATTCTACCTCTTCTTGTCTCAGCCACGGAGGAAGAAAACGAATGCGGTGGTTCCAATGGAGGAGGTTCCGCTACGGAGAAGGCAACGGTTCTTAAGTACAAGATCGGGGCTTTCTTCTCCATCTTAGTCGCCGGAGTGTTCGGAGTCTGTTTACCTATCTTCGGCCTCAAGTCAGAGAGCAATTTTTTCATGTTTGTCAAGGCATTCGCCGCCGGAGTAATCTTAGCCACCGGTTTCGTCCACATTCTTCCAGATGCCACAGAGAGTCTCACGAGTCCGTGCCTTGGAGAAGAGTCACCGTGGGGAGATTTTCCTATGACGGGACTCGTCGCCATGGCTGGGGCGATTTTTACCATGTTGATCGAGTCTTTTGCTTCAGGGTATTTGAACAGATCTCGGTTGGAGAAGGAGGCTAAGACCTTGCCGGTGAGTACAAGTGGAGATAAGGGGGAGCAATCTCATATTGGCTCCGCTCATACTCATGCCTCACAAGGACATTCTCATGGCTCTTTTCTCCTTCCCCAAGATGATCTGAGGAAAAGGATTGTAACACAAGTAAGTAAAATCACTAAAACCTAATTGCCAAATAAAACCCTGTTCCTCCTTCCAAACTTTTTTCCAAAATAGATTCTCGAGTTTTAGACAAACACACTTGCTAATAATGGAGTAGTACTACTACAGTATTGATCACATCTTCTTTACTTTTTTCTTTTTGGTGTTAGATATTGGAATTGGGGATTGTGGTTCACTCGGTGATAATAGGAATATCCTTGGGAGTATCTCCGAGTGTCAGCACAATAAAACCACTCTTGGCTGCAATAACTTTCCATCAACTGTTTGAAGGTTTTGGTCTTGGTGGTTGCATCTCTGAGGTAATATTAAAATCTCTCTCTTTCTTTCTCTCCTATTTATAATTAAATATAAAACTTAACTACCATCGTGTTGGTGCAGGCAAAGTTTAGAGTTGAGAAAATATGGATTATGGTGTTGTTCTTTGCACTCACGGCACCAGCAGGGATCGCAATCGGTATTGGAGTCGCTGAGATTTACAACGAGAATAGTCCGATGGCATTAAAAGTGTCCGGTTTTCTTAACGCTGCAGCCGCCGGAATCTTGATTTACATGGCGCTTGTAGATTTGGTAGCTCCACTATTCATGAACCACAAAGCTCAGAGTAGTATGAAGATACAATTAGCATGTAGCTTTTCTCTTCTTCTTGGTGCTGGTTTGATGTCCCTTCTAGCTGTTTGGGCTTGAAGAACTTTTGTTCTTTTTTTGTTTCTTGAGACTTGTATTAGTTTTTAATTACTTGAGATCATTTAGAAAAGAAAAAAAATGAATACAATTTTTCATATTTGGATCCAATGATATAATCAGTCAATATCTTACAAGAAATTATCAGCTCTTGATGACAGTCTCTGGAAAAGGTCATGTATGAAAAATAGAATGTAAATCAAAAACCTTGAGCCTACGACGTCTCATTTAGTAGTACGCAAGGAACAAGCGCATTAGCTAATTAAAAAAAAACTCACACAACTTTGGCTCTTCATAAAAGCTAAAATCAAGAGATCACATTCTTGTCGAACGATCCGTTTTCATCTTCTGGATATTCATGGAATAACCCCTTCAAAAAGGATATGCCATCATCAGTTTTTTTATTCCAAATTCTTCCACTTTCACAATCATCATTACTCCAGAGATTAATTATCTTCAGACAAGGATAAAGCTCATATCCTTTTCTTTTTTTCAGTCATAAAATCATTCTAGTACTCGCCGCATAAGTTACATTTGTATGTGTACACATGAAAGATAAAATGCTTCAGTAGTAGAGACATACCTTCGACACTGAGTGGGTTTAAAACAAACATCCTTGAATGGCTTCATTATGAAGCAAAATAATGAGAGATAAGCAGCAAAGCATCATCAAAAGGCAACACTTGGAAAAAAAGAAAATGGGGATGGATATCCATGGAATAACCCATCAAAGCATCTCTTCTTTTCTATCAATCACTCGAATGTCAAAAAGTCACCATTTTTAATAAAGAAAAAACTTATATATATACTAAGCCCAAGAGTCCATGAGTAATTAACCAAACCTTCTCTCATAGCAAGAAAGAAGAAGAAGAAGAAGAGAAGCTACAATGGAGGAAGTGAAAGTTAACCAATAAGCGGAGCAGTGATAGGGCATCTTTCTATTGGCACGCGACTGTGCGATTTGCTCTCTTTTGGCTCTGTCACTTGCCAAAGGAGAGTTGCCCTGTCACTGCTTCCGCTTAAATTACAGAAACTGCAAACCTGTTCCCGTTATTTCCAATCTTCCTTTTCGACATATCCAAGAACTGAGATTGATACAAGTAACGAGTAAGGTTTCACTTTCCACATTTTCCTTTTTGCTTTCATGTTTCTTCTTTGCTCTCACCCTGATAACAAACAAAACCTTTAATGAGTTAAAGAAAGCCATCCCAGCGACAAAATTCTGACGTTTGCAATTTTAGTTTCTTTACACATTGCATTCTATGACTTCAGTTTTCCATTGATCAACCATTTTCGGATATCTAATATTTACTTCTCTAGTGCCCGATCTTTTTTACAAGTAAATGTTTTATAGGAAAAGAATCGTATTTCTCGAAACCATTCGTAGATATTTTTGTTTTTTCTCTCGATTATAACAAATAGCAGGGAAACTAGACAACTAGTTCAACATACGATGGATCTGTCTGCCGCATCAATAAAATGCAAAATCGATAGACTAACTCTGAAAGTTTACGACAATAACATTGACGACCAGAAGAAGCCCTCCAAGAGAAAGCGACAGAAATCGGCTCAACAATTTCAGAAATGAAATGTTAACCCGTGGATTTCTTATGGGATTTTTAGAAACAGAGGTTTCAGGAAAAAACGCCGCTAAACGTAAACCTTCTGTTTCGCTCGGTAGCTTCCGAAAAATGTTTTTTTTTTAGGGAGTTGTTCTTTTACTTCTCGTATAAATGGGCCTTTGGGCTTTATTGATTTAAGAAGCCGATGTTACAATTGCCCAACACGATTTAAGAGATTACAGAATAAGATCCAAAAAGATAATAATTGTAATCTTAAAACCAGAATTTTTTATTCGTAAACTAAAACAGTTAAAAGTATGCAAGTTGGTTTGTTAAGAAAGTCCAGAATGCACAAAGCAGTATATGAAATTATGATTTAATGCTCCAGGTGTGTGGTTCAGTAAGGAACAGTAATCGAACAGGTGAAACCAAATAAGTGCAAGACACGTGACAAAGCACTGACATTGTACGATGATGTCAATGACCATTTCGATACTGTTCCTCTTGGACAGATTGATTACTGTTTTCTTCTCTTATTCCTTTTCGTTCAAAAATTAATAAAAAATGTAACCATCACGATAATGACACGTAGCAATCTCTATAGTTCCTGTGTTCTTTTTTCTCTCTTTCTGTTAGCGACTGTGTTTATTAAAAACTCGTCGTCACAATGCTATTCCTCACATTACATATAGATACAGTCACGAATATCAATTTCTTTCATTTTTTAGTACGAATATTCCAAGTATTATACATTTCTGGAATACATAGATATATCATTTACTATTATGTGCAGCAAATTAATGTCTTTCGATTTATTGATGATTTGTATTTTTTTTTTTCTATGATGATGTAATGTTATCCAATTCATATGTATTTTCTATTGATTATGGAATATATATGAATTTACATGTCTATGTGGAGGTTATTTAATTTACTCTTACAAAATTACACCTTCACAATCAAAAAAGGGTAATTCACACCGTTTTCTTTTAAAGGAAGATTTATGTAAGGTCATTCACACCGGCAAAGAAAAAGTTAAGCAAAAATAGTTGCACCCAATTTCGATATTTTTAGGGTCCCCAAAATTCCCAATACTAAAAACATTAGAACAAAAAAAGTTTAACAAATATGTTAAAAGGTGGAGTAAGTAAAGTGCCTTTTGTTGCACAAAAAAAAAGAAGGTAAAGTGCCTACTTTGAAGAAATTGGCATGGTTACGAACTTCACTGGAACAAGTAAACAGTAACATTTACCTTATGAGATGTCGAAATTTAAGTGGGCTCTTGGTTCTTTTAATTTTCTGGTCTAAATCAATGCTAAACTGTATTAAGGTTTAGACTTTTACACCACATCCAAAACAAAAAATAAAGGAAGTCAGACAGAAGACCATGTGGAAGAAGAAAAGAAAAAAAAACCTTGGAGGCTGACGACACCTCCAAAGAAAGAAAGCATAGCTGAAGTAAATTTTCATAGAAAAAGACGATCGGTCCGATGGTGAAATTGGAGAGAAGTTAACAAACGATCACACATTGATCATATGCTCGCTTTCTGGATGAATCATAATATATATCTTTTGAGGTAATTTTGTCAACAAAGATTCTTTTGTTTTCTTGTCTTGGCAAATGGTGTAGGTCACTGTTTGTTTGGAGAAACAGCTTCATGGCCGTCGCCGAATGTCACAGAAAATTGCCAAGAGTTCATGCAAAAATGCCATTGAGGTGAGATGGAGTTCGCGGGTCTATTCTTAACGCGATAAAACTCAGATTTGCGGGACGAAGCTGCAGTCGAGAAACAATGGTTGAGTTATTTCCTAACACTGGAATAGAACAAACAAAATAAAGCTTCATGTCTTTCTTAGCTAAAAATAGTTGCACGGAAAAAGGCTTAATATATAAATAACAAAACAAATGAATCATTCACTATTTTCTATATTTAAACTTAATAAGAATATACATAGGACCATTTGTTTCATTATGTATATAACAACTTAAAAGACCAAAAAACTGGCCGGAAAAGCAAAAACTCTTGAAAAAAGCCTATTTGTATATATATATATAGCTAAAAGCCTAAAACTATAAAAAAAAAAAAAAAAAAAAAAAGCCAAAAACTATNAGAGCCTATTTTTGCTCGCCTTCAAATTATGAACCAGTTAAGTACGGCGTTGAGTGTGAGAACTCAATTACATTACATCTCAACAAAACAGCAATTATATCAAACATGATAATAAATTCATATTTTATTAGTCTTTTGAATTTAAGGGGTGGAATGACGACATAGTTGAATGTTCAAACCAAAAACAGTTCTTTTATAATATTGCTCACAGTCCCTCACTCTTTCTCTCTCCCAAAATTTCCTATTTAGTGGAGACTTTCGGAAATCCGTATATCCTTCTTCATCGTTAATTTTACTAAAATAAGGTAAAGAGTATGTTATCCTCGTAGACCATAAGGCTCAAGCCAGAAGGATCTTTTCCAATGCTTAATATATATTTATATCTTTTAGTTATATTTCGTACGGCCATTATTCTAATGTAACAGTTTGAACCTGCCACGATTGTCTTCTTCAAAATTTATTTATTAATGGTTGAATTACCATAATTGGTTCACAACTACAACTATTATGATCTCTTTACTTCCGTCATTTTGAGCGCCGAGTATTAATTTGATATTCAGTAGCTTGAGGGAGAAATATCTAATAAATATTTGTTAGCCTCTAGTAAAATATCAAAACATTAGATGGTACTAAACTTTAGAGTAGCATACAGTCAAAAAAATTGTGTTGAAATTTTGTAGCTGTTGACTGATCTATTATATGTCATTTCGACTAGCCAAGTAGGAGTACTGGTTAGATAATTTCATAAAGAAAACTGATCTTTGATCTATAAAATTAGTCTTTTTCGAGTGAATTTATACCACTACAGAAAGTTAATTAGTTATATTCGACAGATGTTGTAGAAACTAAATACTTTTCTATTGGATATACTTGATATGTAACTGTTAATTTGTAAAATATTATTTCATCAAAATGAAAAAAAAGTCGTTTGTAATATGATAAATATACTAAAAGGCTATACATACATTGGGCCAATTTCTCCTTTTTTAAAAAAAACTATAATCCTTTCCTTTGTGGTGACAAATATGTGATTTATTTTAATAAAATCTGGTTGTTTTCAGATAAATGAAATAAAAGCAACAATTAATTATACTGCTTTTTGGCATCTAATTATCCTGCGTTATGTGGCGAGGAGAAGATATGGACAGAAATAAGAAATGCTACACATAACTTTTATTATTATCAAGAATAAAAATCAAAATAAGAATAACATCATTTTATTGTGACCCATACCAAAAGAAAATAATTAAAACAGAAATTTGCCCTTTCCTTCTCTCACAGATCATTCTAGGGTTGCTGACAAAAATAAAAGAGCCCAATTACCTTTTTCTCTTTCCTTTTTTTGTTGAGTTTCAGCTTTTTCTTCTCCTCCTCAACGTTGAATTCATCCACAGATCTTTCACAATTATCTTCTCCTTAGAAAATGTTGAATTAAAATTAACCCTTTCCTTACTATATCTCTTCTTCAGTTTATCTGCCAACATTTCTTCTCTCTCCGTGAGATCTCATATATATATATATATATATATCTCTCTCTCTCTTTTATGACTCTGGTTATTTTACCCGGTCAGTGGCTGGAATAGGGTTTACATCTTTACAGATCTTGTGTCGACAGAACAAAAAAAGTCAAAAGAAGAAAATATGGTGAGAGGAAAGATAGAGATGAAGAAAATAGAAAACGCAACGAGTAGACAAGTGACTTTCTCGAAAAGAAGAAATGGTTTGTTGAAGAAAGCTTATGAGCTCTCAGTACTCTGTGATGCTCAAATCTCTCTCATCATCTTCTCTCAGAGAGGAAGACTTTACGAGTTCTCTAACTCAGAGTACGTTCTTAATTCACTTTCTTCGTAATTCTTTAATTTGATTTTGTTTTCTTAATTTTACCTTTTTGGGGTTAATTAGACTTTTTACGTTATGCGTGTGTGTTTGGTCTGAATTTTTCTGAATCGTAATTGACTAAAGCTACCATTGTAGATATTCGTACTTGATGAGATTCGATCCTTGTCCGAATCCTAAAGATTTCTGTCATCTCTACCCTATTGATAAAAATTTATTCTTGTTGTCTATATATCTAATACTCACTGGATTAGAAATCTTAACAAAGCTCATTTCTGATCTACCTGATTTTTTCATCTAAGTGTGTATATAATATCTGTGAGTGTGTATGTGCCTAGGGTTTCCAAAAGCTTCTTGAAAATATGAACAGAAAACATCATCGGAACTAGCTCTTAATGTGATTTAGATGATTATTTAGTCCGATCCGTACCAAGTTGCACATATTTTAACCCTTTTACGAATTTATATAAAGAAGTTTACTTTTGTTTTGCTTCTATAGTTAGGTTGTGTACTATCGTTTTTGGTTCTCGCTATGTCTTTATTTGGGCTCTACTTTTGTAGTCATACTAATTATGCGTGCTCTTCTTCATCTGATTCAGGTGTGCAGTGCATACATATTTCCCTGTCTCTCTCTCTATATATATATGCATGTATATATTTGTGAGTAATATATACAATTATGTATTCAATAAGAAACCAATCTAAGCAGCTTGTGCTGTGGCCAAAGATAGATCCAAGTAGATACGATTGACATTCTTTTTCACTATGCTAATATATATATTTTTTGTTGATTATAGTTTTGCAAACGAATTAATTGTTTTAGATTCAATTGTTTGATTTTGGACAAAATAAATTGCGAAAAATAATTAGAGGTCAATAAGTTGAGGTATTTTATAAGAAAAGGCATGATGAATCCATAGGGGATGGGTTTAAATAGTTACCTATAGAGTTATTATTAACCAACAGGCGAAAGACAATCTAGTACAAGTGTACAACTTGGGAGAGATGGGGCGTTAGGTGAATCTTTACTAAAAATCAAATAAGCTAGATTTTCAGGTTTCGTTGCCATGCGAGAGCACGTGTTATCTTTAAATCTCAGATGTAGTAGATTTAGTTAAAGATTAAAAAAAAAACGAAAATTTGTAGGTATACGAATTATAATTTCTAAAAAGATATGCTTATGTTTTGATCATCAGCATGCAGAAGACGATCGAACGTTACCGCAAGTACACAAAAGATCATGAAACCAGCAACCACAACTCAGAAATTTACATCCAGGTTTGTTGCCAAACGTCTTTTTTCTTTCGGTCTAGATGATTTTTACCATTATATTGGGGGAATAACAATCAGAATTAATTTACATGATATCTTTTGGCTGGTGTCCTAGAGATTTCATGATGTTGATTCTTTTTTTACTTTTCATGGCCTACAAAATCAAATTATTGAGAGATATATCCGCACTATGTACAATCTAGAGAATTGATGCAATTTTTCAAAAATTAAAGATTGTGGACTTATGGTGGACAGTGCATATACAAAAAAGATCGATGGTCACAAAGATTGTTCAACAATTTATATTGGCCATATACAAAGATTATATATTGATGTATTTTAATTTCTATTTTCGTCCTATATATGTGATTCATTTTGTGAGCGTAATGTAGCATTTGAAGCAAGAAGCAAGCAACATGATCACAAAGATTGAACTCCTTGAGTTTCACAAGCGGTATCATGCCTTAGCCTTACTTTTCCTTTTTGTTGCCACCTTTTTATTTTTTATTTGCATTTGTAATGCAATTTTCATTATAAAAAGGTTTTTTTTCTTTCTATATGAACCATTATCGTAACATGTTAAACCAAATTTAAATTTAAACTCAGACACCAAAAGCAAACAGAAAGAAAGAAAAATGCCTTTATGGTTTACAAAAGAAGAAAATTATATATATATATATATATTATATAAAAGAAACTGAAAATGTTTTATATAAAAACTGTAATTTTTTTGTGCACCCTAAAAACTGTAATTTTTATAAAATAAAAAAATAATGTAAACGCAAACGCTATGATTGTGTTAGAACCAATAGAAACCTAGGTATCGTCTTGTTGGCCGAATATAATAATTGATCTTTACTAAATGTCAGTTTATACTTACTAATGAAGTTGAATTAATATATAGACCTTAGCTGATGATAGCATATTTCACTATTAATCTCGATTTTCTAAAAATTATAAATCTCTGTAGAAAATACTTATTATACTATGCAAGTTACAATCTGCAGTGGTAGAAGAATCCAAGAAAAATCTGGCTTTGATATCAAATCAAACAAATATCATGGAGTCTTTACAAAATTATGCAGTCATATAGATATATATATTTTGAACAAAGTTTTTTATGAAGTCATATTAACTCCCGTTTACGTGTGTGTAGGAAGCTATTGGGTCAAGGACTTGCTTCTTGTTCTCTAGAAGAGCTTCAAGAAATTGATAGTCAACTCCAAAGAAGTTTGGGCAAGGTCCGAGCAAGAAAGGTATATACTTCATCACTATCTTGGTAGAAATGATGATGCTAAAATGCAAATATATATATATATATATATAAATATATATATATATATATAAATATATATATATATATGTGTGTGTGTGTGTGTGTGTATATACATGTTGAAATGAATATTTTCCCATCTCAACCGTCTAGTTATTTTCCTCATATAGATACACACTTGAACACGGAATATTTTTGCAGTGGTTTGGCGACATATCTCACAACCAATTTAATTACTATAATATCGATCCAGACTGTGTGTAATTTCTATACTAGTGTTTTTATCATAGAAATGAAAATAGTTGGAATGTTTTTAGGCTCAGTTGTTCAGGGAGCAGTTGGAGAAGCTAAAAGCAAAGGTACAATACCATATAATATGTTAATAAGGTGTGTCTGTGTATGTACTTTTGTTTAGTTGCACTGTAATATATAAAATGGTGAGAAAATGTGGTTTCGTTTCAGGAGAAACAATTGTTAGAAGAGAACATCGAGTTACATCAAAAGGTAATTCATCTCTATATATAATCATATATCTAGACATCTGTATACTGATATTAGTCCAACTTAAAAATACGTTACATATATAATGAATTGCTAATGTTTTAAGATGCTGAAATTATCAAATGCCTATATATAGATATTACGCATTTTTCGGAATGGTATTAGTTATTAGACATCTCTAATATATATATATATATATATATATATTAGATATCTCTATATTCCTCTACATTCTTCGGAATATTATTTCTATGTCATTTCATCAACCTTTCTTTTATATATAGATATATAAGCTTATACAAATGCGGTTTTTGTGTGGTTGATGAAATTGCAATCTATATTATGAACAGATTGTTATGAATCCATGGAGAGCGTCGATTGATCAACAAGAGAAATTCAGAGTTGTTGATCTGAATTTGGCAGTACAAACTGATTTATTCATCGGCTTGCCAGAGAGACACTGCAAATAACATTATATTTTATGTTTATTTACTTATCATCAAATCCTTACAGCTCTTCAATTAATTGCGAGGCAATGATTTGTGATATTATCTTATGATTGTAGTCCTTACATAAGTAATATGAGAATAATAACCAGGTGGTGGTCTAGTGGCTTCCACTTGGGGAGGAGTCGCCCTGTTGGTCTAGGCCAGGGATCGATTCCCCTCAAGTGCGAAGTTGCTAAATATTTCCCTATTTGGCCACACGGATATGGGCCCATGCTTTAGGGCCCATTTGCAAACCCGGAAAGAGGGTCTATCCATGGGCTGCACCTTCCCTGGGGGGATTAGTTGGGCTTCGGTCCAGATACCCTCCCAGTCTTACAAAAAAACAAAAAAAAAAAAAAATATATATATATGAGAATAATATCCCATATTCAAAATCCTCCAACTAATTATGAGGTTGAGGTATATGAGGGATGTAGGCTAAAACTTAGATTATCTATTCGGATGAAGACCAATAAGGGCCCAATGGATTAAAGTGGTATTTTTCTTGGCTAATCTGATTCACAACCAATAATCCAACTGTCTTAGTTGCAATGGATTAAGACCAATAAGGGCCCAATGGATTAAAATAGTTTTTTTTCTTGGCTGATCTGATTCACAACCAACAACCCAACTGTCTTAGTTGCAAGTTGTACTGCTTATTTAGGGTAATACGATGTAGATAGGTTTATGTTACTTTAAACAATGTTAATACTCTAATATATAGGAGATAAATGCATCAGCTCACGCTTAGCTGCTTATTTTGCTGTTTTGAATTTTGAAAACGCACTAGCTAGCTTCGACCGTTTCTTCTCTTAAATATTTTATTCATTATATTATATACTTTATAATAAGATTGTCATGGATGATCAGAGATCAGAGATCAGAGATCAGACAGGTTGCAAAAGAACTCACTAAAAATATCTAACCACTATCTAATATATATATTTCTCTTACACCAAACCATACATCTATGTTCATTTATTTTCATTTGATGGCGGAATTTAATAATATGAAAGTTCTCTTGATTTCTAATGTTGCATGTCTGTAGAATTTTTTAATAGCGGCGTTCATAAACTTGTGCACTATTAAGTTTGTAAATCTTAACACTAAAAGAAAGATGACCATATGCCGATGAAAGTTATTAGTTATGGAGAATTGAATTTTGACTGTCGGAACTTTTTGATAACCTAATATTATCTGAGATTTGTTGGAAATTTTCATCAGAATTCTCTAACAACATTAGCTTCTCGGCAATTAGATAAAAACTCTGTTGGACTATTGTCAAATATTACCAAAGAATGAAGTTTGTCGGGATTTTTTTTCAGAAATTTTTTCGTTAAATTGTCGGAAAAATGTTAGTGTAAGTATCACCTATAAATATAGATATTTTTAATGATATTTAATGATTATGATTTAAGTTTCTCGATAATTTCTCACAAATGAAAATTTTTAAATTTAACATTTAGCACTATTGATTGTTCAAACTAATTGAATTTAATAGTTTAATTAATTTTTTTATAAACTAGGGGATCTCCGTGCTTCGCGCGGATTATTATTTTTTTTTTTTAATTCTTTTTTTGAATATATTGTTATAAGTTATTATTATGTTTTAGTATTTTTGATAGAATTTTTCATAATTCTGATTACGCCCTGATTATTTCCGTATTGTTATGTATTTATTTCTGATTTTTGTCTTATATATTTTCTACAATTTTGTAATATATAATTAAGTACTGTATCATGCATCATATCATCATCGTATTAATACGTGATTCTATGGTTTACTAAGTTCTATATCATCCCCTTCAGAAAAAGTTACATATCTCTAAATTAAGTTGTGTTACATTTTGAAAATTATATATTTATGAAGTACATTCTCGTACGTACATAGGTTAGAGGAGCCATGCATGGCCGATATGTTTTATAGTTTCTAAGACTTTACGTCTGCTTTCTAACTTTACACTTTTTCTTGATTTTCTGTAAATCCTTTTCGGGTTTCCTTTGGATTATTATAACCAAAAATGTAATAGGCACTTATAATAATAAGTAATGTTTTAGACTTTTAGTAATCAAATTGGAGCCAAAAACTAAATTATTCTCTTTTCTTAAAAGGGTCGCCTAATTAACAGCATTTCCCTTCCTAATAATACGAAAAGTAGAAAAATCTAAGATAAAGGTACAATTTACTGTAATTGAAAATATCACAAAAAAATTATGTCAATTATATGTAGTAAAGCCCACATCATACTTTTTTATAGGGAATATGATTTTATATAATTTGAGAAGTAACGTAATCAGAATACGAACTCTGAGTTAACCAAGACTGAGGGTATAATTCATCCGAAAATATTTTTTTTGAAATTCCTTTTTTAGCTAAGAGCATGAGCAGACACATTAATTAAAACAATCAAGGAAGTTCATATACTATCTTTTAACCCAAAAAAAAAATTCATATACTATCCAGAAATTTATTGTAATTTTGCAGTAGAATTGCTACAGGGCATCATTTCAGTTTTAGGAAAAAACGTTACCGTAAGTATGAATTTTCTTTCGAATGTCTTTCTCCTGTATATTATACGTAAATACTATATATATGTTCTCGTGTTGAAATATAGGTAGTATGATCGAAATTAAGCTTTATCTAATTAAACTTTCGAGTTTCTTAAATATATTGTGTACGTAGATAATACACTTCTGAAGAAAACATTTCTTCTAGTTTTCTTCATTTCTTCTATATTTTAACTTTATTTAAGAATACCGTACGCTTTAAGGGTACTCTCGGACACTGAAAAAGTTAACAGTATACATCTGGAAGATAAATATGTAAAACGTAAGAATGATCCCATATTAGACTATGTTATGTAACTTATTTAATATACCTCGAATATTAATTTTCATATATATACCAACAAACATTTAATCCCCAAAAACTGGGCAGTCAATTAATATCCGCAAGATAAGATGCAAAGAGGTTAACTATTTTATATGAACATCATTAAATAGATTTTGGTCAACCCTATCAATATGTTGAATTTATAGAACAGTTAGCAAAGGTGGATCATATTATTAAAAATCCTCACCCATGTGACTTTGCTATTATCTTATACTAGTTTTTGCTGCTTATTTTGAATTTCCCGCCCAACGGTCGACAGTTTAGTTGGACAATCGACACACAAGCTATGATGACAATTGACAAGTATAATATGCTCATATGGGATCATGTATGTATTATACACACAAATATATAAATAGAAAGACATTTAATGTGTACGTAAGCCTATGAGCATACTATCAAAACTTGAGAGACTGAATCTTCCCTTTGATCTTGACTGTTGTAAATAATTAATTTGAAAAAAATAATTAAATTGAAAATAGTTGAATATGACTAGATATAATGAAGTCATAAACGATAAAAATGTTATAATTATATAGTTCGATCGGCAATATTAGTTTGAATTACATTTTCTGGTTGGGTATTATTCTAAATGATTAAGTTAATTTGTCTTGATAATGTGGGTTCGTAACTGTCGTAGGAATTCCATAATCATTAAAGTTCCACAATGAC
Source organism: Sisymbrium altissimum (assembly GCA_900406495.1). NCBI lineage: Eukaryota > Viridiplantae > Streptophyta > Magnoliopsida > Brassicales > Brassicaceae > Sisymbrium > Sisymbrium altissimum. Next base: position 129,319 of record OVBI01000122.1, read on the forward strand.
GTTTGTATGCTTAATCAAAATAGCTTTATAACATTAACAAAAAAGTAGATATGTATATATATGTAAGAATTTTTTTTATATATGTAAGAAAATATACTCAATGCATGAGTGGTGTCTTCATTACGACAGATGTAGCTTTAATCTTCACGTAAATGTCTCGGGTCCATGCAAAATCTATCTTTCGTGTTGTCTTTTTACTACTTTACAAGGTTCTCTTCTCCTTTTTACTTTTCTTTTCTTTTCTTTTCCCCCCTAAAAAATAGACATATTTATACTTCAAAGAAATAATATTCTTACGCTCCTTCAATATAATTATTTTGGACAATCGTCAGAATTGTTTAAGTTCTCTGAGATGCACAAACTCTCATGACATGATAACAAAGGATACATGAGATTCCTCTTGAAATATACGTACGTTTTTGTACTCATCGTCAACGTCATAATCGTCAAAGGCTTTTGAAAATTTGTTGCTTCATGGCTGTATGTTTACTATTTTATTATTATTATTTATTCTTTTGGTTTTGCCATATATAGTTTCAGTAGGCGTAATAATAAATTCAGACACATGAGGTAGAACAAATAATGAGATAGTCGAATAATAAACAAAAAAATCAAACATATATGGAATTTATGCAAAGAGTACCACTTACCATATATATTTATCTCTAATTCAACTTTTCATCGACGTAGTTAAATAATTATAGTACTGTCTTCTGTCTATCTTTAATTATAAATATTTGAGAATTTGTCACATCACTATAACTATAATATCATATTTCTTATGAAGTGAATAATTCTTTCTGCAGAAAGTGTGAGCTGTGTCACATCGTCAGAGAGCTTGAAAATTTTAAATGTTGTGTGCTCCAAGTTTCTTTGTTTTTTCCCTTTGATAAACAAAAACGAAGCGGGACTAGTAACGTACGTAGATTCCAAACCTGTAACTATATAATCTTTTAGGGTTTATACATGTTTGACTGTTTCATTTATATTTTGTGTATGTTTTTGTGAAACAAAAGATCTTTGGTTTCACTAGAAAAAAAGCAAGTCCAAAATATTTTATTTTGTTTGTTCGCATGACACAAGAAATGTGACTGGATGCAGTACATGTAGTACATGAGACCACGATCTAGTTCTATCCACATCATGATAGAATTATAAATAAAGTTACTTATAAGATTACGACAAACAACTTTATATGCAGAACAAACTTATACTCACAATCTGTAAAAAATAATTATCTGGAAAATAAACAAATATGGTTTCTAAACACTGATCATAATGATAAAATTTAATTTCATGTAAAATTGTAAACAAAAATTGCAAAATAAGATACAAGGCTAATTTGGCAAAAAAAAAATAAAAAGTTTCTTGTCGCAAGAGTGATGAAGAAGACCTTTAAAATAGTATAAGCTTCTTTAGGATACTTGTTGTATAATATTTTCAGACCTATACGGCTATCCGAATCTAGCTACGATATTATTTCAAACATTTTCCATAGACCCCTTGATTGTGATTCAATGTCATAAAAACGGGTGAATACAAACTTATATTGACACATTTCTATATAAAAGTTATCCTGAAAAGAAAAACGAAATAGCCAACAACATAAAATCAAAAATATTCAAAACACTCATGAATATTACTATTCTTTAGTCTACCCTAGCATATGCAAGACCCATGGGATGTTGGAATACGCGGGGGACAAAAACATCTGAAATTGACAGATCTATCTAACAAGCACCATACCGGTCCACACCACTCCACATTTGAAAAGAAATGATTTTATTTTTAAGTTAACGGCTACAAAGGTATTTGAATATAATCAAAAACAAAAAAAAGGATCTATACAAAGAAAAAGGCCAATAAATGGAAGCCATGTGGAATACTTTTTTATCCACGTGGAAGCCTCAGTCTCCTTTCGGAAAACAAAGCGGACGAGTCGTGGTGGGACCCCACATTTGAAGGGTATCTCGTCACGTGAACTCCCCACGTGCCACTGACATCATCGTTTCTCTTAAGCGGCGTCGTTTTGATCCACGTGTCGTAATAATCCGTCGTCGTTTCCGTCACGAGGGCTTCGAGGATTCCTCTCTCGAGCTCCGCGACGATTCCTTCGCCTTCCTCTTCAAACGCCAGTCCCGTCTGCGTCGCCGTCTCCGGGAAATCTCCGGCGACCAGATCATCGATATCTTCGAGAACCAAACACTCGGCTAACGGAAACTGCTCGATTCTCCGACTCAGCTCGTCGATCAGCTCCGATCCTTTAAGACTCCTCCGAGACTGAACCGGGTAACGGCAAACCCACGGTTTCAAGTTGATGTGCGGCTTTAAGATATCGGCGAGGATCTCGTCGACTAAATGGAACAGTAGTTTCCGATTGCACCGGAGCGCGAGATGTTCCGGCGATGAGTGTGTGGACGTGATGGCGAAATGCTCGAGAAAGTAGAAGATGGATGGATCGAGTGGGTGTGAAGGAGAGAACCATTTAGCGTATGAAACTGGCGTGTCTCTGTCGATTCCGGTTCGTCTTAGGGTTCTTGTTATGTACTCTAACTCGCCGCCGGCGATTGGTGCAATGTGCGTTTGTGATGATTGGCTCTGAAAACTAGGAAACTCTGTTGATGCTCTGTTTCTCGATGATTGTGTTTCTCTTAGCTTTAACGCATCCACGTGTATCTTTGACTGCAAAAATAGTCATCAAATAAAAACATGAATGAAACACATTAAATGACCTAATTAAAAGAGGATATGGAAAGCATTGATGATGATTACCGGTGGTGAATCTTTCTTCTTGATTGTGTGAAGAGAGGGAACACTCGTGAAGCTGACGATATCGTTTATGGAGAGAGACGTTTTCTTGGTGGAAGACTTGTCTCCTTGCATAAGAACTAGACCATTGCTGTTGTTGTTGTGAACTGTTGCTGATGATCGAACAAACGGCTCCTCCTGCATTGTCTGTGGCGGCTTCACTAATCTCGACTTGAAATTCTCCGGCTTTTTGCATTTCTTTGCGGATTTGCTCTGTTTTTTGTCTTGCTCTGATCCCTGTGCCTCTTCTTGCACTGTTGGTAACCTGGTCTTGTCTTGAACCTTCACTGTTGACTCCACAATCTTCGGAGCGACATTATTTGTCTGCTGAGGTGATGATGAGGCTGGTTTGATTTTGGGGACTTCCGTGAGTCCTAATCTCGGGGATGTTGTTGAATTATGAGTGATGATTGTGATCTTAGAAGCTTTCTTGGGCTCGTGAATCTCTCTTGATTGTTGTTCTTTGTTGGTGATATCCGTTCCCAATCTTCTTCTCCTGCTAACGTTCTCCTTCAACTGCATGACTATCTGCCTAGCGTAATCTCGTGGGCTCCGATTCTCTTTATCTTCGTGTATCTTCATCTCTTTGACCCTCGTGACCCTGACATTGTTAACACCAGTTTCTCTTTCAGACGACGACACGTTGATGTTGTCTCGTAGATGAAGTGAAGAACGCTGGTGTTCGTAACAGTTGACGTCGACTGATCTCCTTCCGAGCGAAATCCTGGGAGTCTCGGGAAGAGATCGTGTACCTCCGTCGACAGAGTTTCTTTGGAGAGAGTAATGTCTGTGTCTGTTGGTGTGTGAAGAAGATCTTGTTGGTGTCTTGAGATCAATTAAGGAAGAAGACGAAGAAGATGGAGTAGGAGATGATCTGTAATTGTCTGGAACAAGATCAAGACCCATGAGTCTAGCGACCAAAGTTGGTGTCTTTACACTCGGAGAGTAAGACTCAGTGGCTGCAAGTGATGATGATGATCTTGCTTGTGGTTTGGTCTTGATTTTAATACCCATCTGCAGTTTATGATTAGGGTCACGAGTATTAGAAAAAAAAAAAAAAAAGGAAGAAACTTTTGAGGAAACCAAGAAGATAACAAAACAGAGTGGAATTTTTAATTTTAGTCACTTACAGAGATATTTAGATTTCCATCTTTTCTAGTCGGAGAAAATGGAGTTTCCTCCTCCTCCGTTGATTCCAAGCTGTTTCTCGGCGCGTCAACGCCTGAAAATGATTTTAAACAGAAAATTAAGTAATGTATTATGTAGAGACTGAGAAGTGAAGAGTGAAAAAAGAGAGAGAAAGATGGTACCTTTGGGAAGATGAAGGTGGTGGTGGTTAATGGGAAACTGTAAATGGTGTAAATCGAATATGTTAAACACAGCACTCATGCATCCCGCTGCCGTTGCAGTATTGCCGACGGGAGACGAAGACGGCGGGGGCGTCGTTTTGATGTCTTTCTTTGACTTGCTTGAGGATTTCTTCTTCCCTCCTCCGCCACCTCCGCCAAGCCAAGACCAGTCTCTTCCCATTTTTTTCTTTTCCGGTCTAAGGATTTGGTTCTATTGTGTCTGTTTGTTGAATTGGTTTGTGACTTGAGGAGGAAGAAGGAGAAAATATGGAGTGGGGGAAAGAATGGTTTTTTATATAAGATTAATATTAAAAAATATATAGATAGATAGCTGAGAGAAAGTGGATCCACGAAACCGTATAAATAAATAATACTCTTTCTATTTGTATACATTTCGATAGGGTGGGTGGCTTTCTTTTTCCCCAGCTATATTTTTTTTTGGTTTCATAGGCCTTTTAACTTGGAATGGAACAAGTTTGTCAAATGTAAAATCAATTGATATTTTGAAAATAAAAGAGATGAAGAATTTATTGGCTCTTTGTAATTAAAATAAGAAAAATGTTTTTGGTTAGAAAAGGGCAAGTTGCGGGGGCCTGCTAGTTTTGGCTTCTCTGAGATACATACGATTGGTATTCTGTCGATATCACACAATGTTAAATAATGTATGTAATATTTGTTTTTCTTTTTCTTTTCGTTAAAGATTCTAAGATTTTTAGTGTGTCTATATATATATATCTGCTGGAAAGAAAAGAGACAAATCGAGCTATTTTCTCATATTCAAGACTTGAAGAAAGTAAGTTATGGAGGCTAAGCAGAACCTTCTCCAAATGTATCATCCAATGGTTTTTGGTATAGTGTGTCTAAGATTTTGGTAAAGTTAGTCACTCAATAAAGATATGGGTTTATATATACACTTATTCTGTTATTGGCGTTTTTGCCTTAGATATTGAAGAAAAAATTATTATTATATAGTTTTGGAGAGAAGGAGATGCTTCATGCATACTACGTAGAGTTTATAATTTGAAAGAAAAAATCATATCAAAATAACGTCACTATATACTACAATACAAAGTATGTAAGAAATAAGAGTTACGTCAAATTCTTTTGATATATCCAGCTATTATTATTCAATATAATGTACTCTAAGATTTTGTTGCACAAAAAAAAAAAAATATAATGCACTTTATAATGTGGAATACGATGAACAATTTAAAATTAGCAAAATATATTAATACTAGTTTGTTAATGATTTAAAGTTATGATCAATATCGCTAAAACCTATCGTTGAATAAATGTGATGTCCTACCAGAGTAAAAAACGATCCATGAAGTGACAAAAAGAGGATTTGCAATAGTTATAGTTAAAAAAAAAAAAAAAAAAAAATCCGTCATAGTTATTTTTGACAAAAGATAGATCATATATCATATTTTTTTTTATTAATCAAGAATATCGAGATCTTTTTTTGTCATTGGAAACGTTTTGGATGGCTAAAGATGATTAAAATCGCAATAGAAAATTTTGAACTTTGTCAATAAAAGACATTAGAGTAAACTTTCTCACTACTAGACAACATGATATATATTACTCATTCTAAGCACAATCAATATTACCTGTTACTATCGTGATCAAACAAAGTACAAGACCATAATCTAGAATAACTTGCATATTTTGGAGCTTAATTCATATCTTCCAGTGTACCATCCTTTGACAACAATATAGAGATTAAGACCTACGATTACAACGATATGTCACGGAGACTATTCGAATAATAAAAACAATTATTCATATTAACTTCTTAAATAATTAATTATATAATGTATAGTTACAATCTGTGTAAGACTCGATCTTCAACTATAACACTATTTGTATTTAAAAAAAAAGTTCCTCAAAAACTAGTAATTTAAAACCTACTGAAAAGCTCAAATTACAATAAGATTCGTACACAAACTCCATGGCGGTGTTACCGAACAACGAGGGGATCTTCAATCGTGACCCTTATGTTTCAAACCATGACGTCTTGATCCTCCTTTCAAATTTTATCCTAGCTTTCATTTGACTTCCTTTCTCCCACTTTAATAATAATCCAACAAACATTAAACAAGTACGATATGATCGTCTCTCAGTTTACAAAATTTACATAGTAATGAGTGGTAATTATTTGCGAATGTGTTGACAATATCATATTGGTTCCACTCATACGGATACGTATAATTATTCTTCCTTAGATTGTATGTATAAAGTAAAAGAATTTAAGCTGGCAGTGAAAGTTCAATTAAATTTTATCCCATATATAGCGCACATGGCACATATAATTAAAATGATACCATTGTGTACAATGTAAATTCATAAATGAAGGGAAGACTGGACCATAACATGATTATATTTAAGTGAATATGGCCAATACAAATCACATGAAATTTTAGTGTATGGTCATAGTACAATCCAAATTAAAGTTGTCCTTATAATTTAAACAAAACTAAAAACAAAGAAGAGAAAAGGACGTTTTTTTTCATAAGATGTGCTTAAAACAAACAAAACGGAGAAGAGCGAAACGAACCAATGCGATGTTGTCTCTCCAGTCTCCTACTAATAAAGAAAGATCCCAGTTTACATTTCTGGAGTTTTCTTCTATAAACATCAATGCAACCTCCTTTAACTTTGCTATCACCTATAAGGGACCACACCTTCTAATATATAAAGAGGGACCAATTTTTATATGTTTGTTTGTCAAGATTCCCAGTAGTAATCACAATTCAAATCACATAATTTATTCTTTATTTACTTATCTTATAAATCCCAACATGAATGGATATAATATATATCTAAAATTTTTCGGTATACTCAAATCTTAATCCTAGAGTCAATAATTAAAAAACACGACCATGTTAAGATCGATTGTTAACATGTATAGAAGATTCGATGATCGTTTGGTAAGTCGTAATATATTGGTCATCGCTAGATAGTCAAAATCGTAAATCATTTTTTCTTTTTTGCTAAATGTTTTTTTATCGTTGTAAAATCTATGTGGGTACGTTCAAAAAAAAATTCTATGTGGGTAATTATTGCGTACATTTTTAAATTTATTTAGTCTGAATCTTTTTAAATTAGTCTGAATCTTGATTTAGGAAAATTGGGTTAAAAAGCATGCAATGATTGTGATACCGTATTTATAATTAAATGCCGAGTGAGTGAGTCGAAACTTTGGTAAGACTGAAAACATAATAATTTAAATGCTGCTATATATGTGCATATAATTTGACCTGTATCTTGATGGATTCGAAAGTCCAAAGGCCAATGGAATAGTACTCAAATATGTCATAGCGAAAATAAAAGTTAGTAGAGTTAATGTTGTTGTATCATTTCTTCCGTATGGCAGAGATGTAACATTAATGTGCTAAATTAACCAGTGCTGCTATAAGGAGTAGGTCCATATTCTAATAATGAAACATAACTCTTGGCAAATTAAATAATTTCATGTAAATGTACACTGTGTACCTGTGAGTAAGCTGTTGTGTCCAAGTGTTGTTTCTTCCAAATCAGTACGTAAATTTAATTTGAAGACTTAATTAGTTAGATCGACATGTGTACAATTCAAAAAAAAAATTACGAATCTTTCAAAGAAACTGGAAAAGAACAAAAAAAAACACATATAATTATTTAATTAAATAAATGTCTTTTTATTTAAAAAAAAAAAATTAGCCCGACATTAGTACAACTAAAAAAAGTACCAATTTTTGAGTAAATATTAGTTCTTTGAAAGATATATTAACTTCTGGTTCTGGAGACATAAATGGCAGTAATGTAAGCTGCTTCTCTTTTTTTTCCCAACGGATATGAAAGCGAGCAGGATAATCATATGTAGAGATGTCAGTCAGAACAAAAAAAGAAATCATATTGGTATAAGGCCCGGCTTTTACAGAACTCTAATTTACAACTTCGGTTATTATGGACCCAAATACTCAGTAAGTCCATTAGGTGTTTACAAAGCCCAAGTCCATGATATATTTTAATGCAGGTCCAAACTTGGTGTGAGTGGGAAAGCTTTCAATTTTCAAAGTTAGATCCATGTAAAGTTGTAACCAGTAAAATAAATGCAATATAACTACAACTAGGAAAAATGTATTGATTTATTTATATAAGTCGTTTTTGATGTCGAACTTGAAAGTAATCTATAATAAGACGCCAAATAGAACTAAAAAGCAACAAAATTGAAAATTCTACCTAATGTCACTCTTCATCCCCACTTCTATAAATGTCTCTCAACAACTTAATAAAACGACTCAAGACTCGAGAGAAAAGCTTTCAAAGTGCAAAACGTTTTTTTTATATAGAACAAAATACCGAAAGCTTCCACCATAATCATATCAATAAACCGCAATATGTATTCCGTCACAAATCTTCCTCATACAGGCTTCGACGCAAAAGTCTTAAATCACCAACCAAACAACATACCATCGGAATACATATGGCCCGACCGAGAGAAACCCTCCACCGACATCAAAGAGCTCCAAGTCCCTATCATCGACATCTCCGGTTTTCTCTCCGGCCAAGACAACCATGTCGCGGCTTATCAAGCTTCTAGGCTCGTGTCCGAAGCTGCGAAGCTTCACGGCTTCTTCCTCGTCACAAACCACGGAGTCCACGAGGGGATCCTGGCACGTGCCTACAAGTGTATGGACACGTTTTTTAACTTGCCGGCTTCGGAGAAACAGAAGGCCAAGAGGAAATGGGGTGAGATCTCCGGTTACGCCGATAGCTTTACCGGGAGATTCTACTCGGAGCTTCCTTGGAAGGAAACGTTGACGTTTAGGTTCTCCGCTGAGGAGAAACTCAAGAGCGGCACGGAAACCGTTAAAGATTATATATCTAAGACAATGGGAGACGGGAACGAAGAGTTTGGGTAATATCTATTGGCTATCTAGAACTGTTTATAAAGTAATAAATATACGTTTTAACTAATTATGGTAGTTTGATGAATAAAGAATTCACCCAAGACACTGAGAAATCGTGGGTTGAATTTTCTCACTCTAGTTTTAAATTTGGTTGGCGTCAATGTACGTTTTAAATGATAAAATATCGGTTTTCTCATGGGACTAGTAGTCTTGTCTTTGGTTCGGGATCTCCAGTTATCAAAAAGACAAAAAAAAAAAAACTAAATTATGTAAAAGTATCTACCGTAAGTTATTCTAAATTTTATAACATTTGCTACCTCATTATTTTTTAAAATCAAGTATACAATAATAGAATAACAAAGAGATTCCACGAATATATAATATGATTGATCCAATTAAGAATATACTTTTGTTGTGATTATTCCATGCAGAAAAGTGTTTCAAGAATACTCAGAGGCGATGAATACACTTTCGCTAAATATCGTAGAGTTTCTTGGAATGAGTCTTGGGATCGAAAGACGCTATTTGAGAGAGTTTTACCAAGATAACGATTCGATACTTAGGCTGAATTACTATCCGCCGTGCAAGCAGCCAAATCTTACATTAGGGACAGGGCCTCACAACGATCCGACTTCTCTAACGATACTTGATCAAGACCAAGTCGGTGGTCTTCAGGTTTTTGTGGAGAACCAGTGGAGATCCATCGCTCCCAAGCCTCGATCATTCGTGGTTAACATCGGAGACACCTTCATGGTAAATTGACCTTTTCTTTACGTACGGGACATAGATTTTGACAATTCCTATATGCATCCAAACCTCATATTTAAGCGTGACTGATCCATACAAATTTCAGAATGATGAGAATAATTTTTTAGTACCATGAGACTCAAGACAAAAAAAAACTGTCTCGTGGCTGAGATGTGGGTCGCTTTAATAAGGATGATGGAAGCATTACATATGCGCTAAATATATCAGATCGTACATAAAAAGTGTATCGTATATACTATAAGAATCCTCCTACTATACATATAGACTAATAACTAATTTGGTTTTGTAGTAAATCAATAAAATGTAACAATCTTGTACAGTAGAAATTTACCGAGGTATTATACATAGGAAAAAGATTTCCTGAAACTTATCATGCAAGAATATTGAAACTTTGTATATCTTCTTTTAATTTCAAGTTGTATATATATAGGCATTGACAAATGGAATATACAAAAGTTGCTTGCACCGGGCGGTGGTGAACAGCAAAAAGGAAAGGATGTCATTAGCATTTTTCTTATGTCCACAAATGGACAAAGTGGTGAAACCACCAAAGGAGCTACTAGAAGTGTCTGGCCAAAGGCTGTATCCCAATTTTACATGGTCTATGTTTCTTGAGTTCACACAAAAACATTATAGATCCGACAAGAATACGCTTCAAAAGTTCTCAGACTGGCTTAAGAGCAAAGAAGTTATCGACAACAAACTTGCCGGACAAAGCTAGAAAGAGAGAGATTAGAATATTTAAGGGTTTGATTCTGTTTTAATGGAAATTTTAGCTAATGATTACCCTCCAGATATTTTATCTATAAAGAATAGTAACCAAACAACCAACTGCTCTAAATAACAAGAATCCCAAAGATTAGTATGAGCCTTAAACTAGCATTCCAGAAGATATATATAAAAATTAGGCAAAGTATCTAATATTTGTCTACAATTTATGTTGTTTTATCTCCAATTACAACCATGCATGAATAATAAAGTAATTATATTAAATTTAGGTCCCTTTTCTCAACTGAAAAAGGGTATGTAACTAAGAAGAGCCAGTCGTTGCCAAAAAAAAAAAAAAAAGCGTACGTGGTGCCATTAAAAGGACTTGCATTTTAACTGAATTGGATCCAATATTCTACTAAGGTTAAGGTTAAAAATAACATCTTGACAAAGTGCAAAAGTTTCAAGATTCAAAACATCATATTGGAGACTAGGATGCACACAACTAGCTTTTCTGATATGTCAAACCATAGATTTATTAGGAGATTGTCACTTATCGTAACTACTGAAGATAAGATTCTGACAGTAGTTGCCATTTATAATTTGGAGATAACTCATATTGTTATATCAACAAAAGACGCGTCTCTTAGACTGTGACAAGAGAGCAGAGAAGTAATTATATATATACATATATCGGCGGCACGAAGGCCGTGCCTTACGAGTTAAAATAGCTTGGGACCCCGTTGTTTTATGTGTCATCAAAGTATATATTTTAGGTTTATGCACACATAACATTAATACTCACTTTGTTTCATAGAAGTTCGAATTTCCACATGTATTATGAAATATATAATACAATTGTTTGTTTATAGTTTTTATTTATTTTCCCAACAATAATAACCAAAGAAAACCCCTACACTAACAACTATAATAAACACTGAATTTTAATATAGCACTATATTTAATATTCATATTACTTTATGCGCTCAAGGCATAATATAAATTGTAATGCATATTTTTCTGGAAAACAAGAGCCTATCTTAATTTATATATGACCGACTATTTGTATTTAAGGGTTAAGACAAGAGAACACAATATGGAAAACAAAAGAATGGCCCATCTAATAATTTTCTTAGCGATTTCAATTGAAATGTATATGCTGATGATTCCGCTATACATTAAAACTCGATACTCGACACATCACACAATAATTGATTTTTGTTTGCTTCCTCCTTTGTGTTGATAAGACTAACACAATTTTTCTATAACTCACATATGTTAGAGTATATAACGTCTTTTTCGACTCAACAAAGTTATGGAAAAAAACAGCTTCGGAACATTTAATTTAATCATCCAAAAGAACAATATCCTTCATTTTTAAACACTCATCGCCTCAAAATGTCTAATATTTCAGCTCTTTTCTCTACTGATATCTATGGTGGCGTAAGGGAAGAAGAAAAAAGTAACATTAAACCGAAAAAAATATTTTATTTTGTCTCTAAATCATATCTGTGTTAGATTCGGCACAGAGTAGGGGCCTGGGGCAGTACCAAGTAAAGAGACAATGTGTTTTTTCTTTTCTTGTATTGTATTTCCATCTAGCCGGTGTTATGAAATACGTATTTCATGAATAAAGTATTTAGATGAAATTACGTATTCATTAAGTGAAACCAATATATATATATATATAGCGAAATGTGTGTAAATTGTTTTTACTTTCTACAACTTACACACCATAGATTTATAGACACAATCAAAACTTAATATAGATGACTATATATACATTAATAGCTTACGTGGGCTGGACAGACAGTGACTAAGAAAAGGACTAGATTACAAACCTTGCTCAATGAAACAGATCAGATCTTGTCCCTCCTTTCAAATCGATCGAAATAGGAGAGAAATCGATCCGCCGTAGAGAATTTGTGTGTAAAATTACGTTTGCAATGTTCTACCAAGAACTGGAAAAGTACCTATACAAGTAACTTAATTAAACTAACCAATTGAAAACTGGTATACTCATCAATTTCCCGTGCTTCCAAGTTCCAAGATTCCTGTTAGTAAAGCTTTTGTGATCTCTATTATCTTTGTGACTTGATTTTCAAACACACTAAAAATTAAAAACATCTCGTTGATCACTCATTTGTCGTCAATTAAACATCTATCTTCTATAGGCAAATTATGTAACTAAGGACAACCCATATAAACGTTTGGCTTTGTCTAATTGCGTTTGAAAGAATTGCATTTTATGGTGATTAAGAAAAATGAGAAACATAAATGTACACGTAGAGGTGTAGTGGCCAGAGCCAAGGCAAAGTGAGCCAAAATCAGCCTCCATTGATAAAGGCCTAGCGATGGCCCATCATTGAGCTCTGGCTTCCTAAAGAGAGCCCGCGTCACATGCATCTGATCTGTCTCTTCTTATTTTCTCTCTCTCTCTCTCTTTTTTTTTTGTCGTCATTCTCTCTTCTAATTGTCTAAATACTTACAAGACACCATTTTATTTTATGTATGTCTATTTAGTGTTTGTTTCCCCTAGTCTCTGTAATCTCCACTAGGAATAATAGCTACAAAAACAAAACAAAAAAAAATTACCAAGAAAAACACATTGACAAGATTGCAAGAAAACAAACGATATATCATCTAATGAATGAGTCCAAATAAGGAATTAGTATCATGGGCCCAACATATCATGCGTCACTTTCACTATGACAAATTCACAACACTAGATCCTCTCCATATCATTGGCTGATAAAATATCACACTTAGTGAAACTGAAAATTGGATAACCATATATTGTCTAATCATTAAATAATAGGTAGATCACGCTCAGTTAAACTCAGAATTGGATAAGCACATATTATCTGCTCATCAAATATATAGATGATCAGATAATAAGTTTACCAACCTATCCCCAAATGTTAGGGAAAAGAGACCAAATATACCTGTTATCTATTTACGTTCATAAAACATCACACAGTTGTTTACTTTTAGGAATAAGCACATTTAAAAGACCGGTTGAATAAAGCTTTTTCAAAAATCATGCATGTTCTCAAAATCTATCTCCTAGTATTTTTATTTTATTTTAAATATTGTCGACGATGAGCATTAAAAAAAGATTTTTTTAAAAAAACAGTGATTGCCAATTTACTTTATGGAGAAGTTATATATAGAGAGTGAACTTATTTTCTAGATAGGAGTGAGTCCCTTTTTTTCTAAAGAGACTAACAACAAAGTATGTTTGACCCGAATTAGGAGCTATAAGTTAGACGAACTTTGTCAACGATTTTCACACTTGATATCATCATGTCGTGTGTCTTAATCAATCTATGGTAAAATGCGAGATTGTGTAACAATTAATTAGCTCATTGTACAAAGTAATAATGTTCTAAAAGAGAAAATTTCAAGAGATGCTAAGAAAAAGAGTCTCTTGGGCCTCCTTTTCTTATTTATAAATATTACAAAAACTAATACACAGTTAGCAAGATAAATAATTAATGGGCCTCCAATATTGGGCTTTTTAACCACTTAATCTTAAAAAGATCGTCATCTTTTGGGCCTTTAATACAACTCTTTATTTTCCGGATTAAAAAAAAAAAAATGGAAAAAACGTAAAACGTTACAGTGAAGAGGAGGAGGAAATGAAATTTGCGATGGAAAGAAAGAGAGGTTTACGCTTGGAAGGATCTCCGATCTCAGCACCGTGAACATCGCCGGCATTAAACTGCTCAACCACTTCCACTCCCTTCTTCTTCATCAACTTCGCCACATCTCTCTGCCGATCAATCATGGGATCATCCTCTCCTCCAACCACCATCACCTTCCATCTCAACCGTCCGATATTCTCCAAACTCACCGATGATCCATCTCCCACCGTCGGATTCGAATACTCGTGATCTCGATCAACCCCGACGGGAAGACACAGATCCCAGAAAACGTCCGTGACGATGGGCGGACAAACCTGATCGTTCACAAGCTTAACCTCAGATCCGCACCGCTCTTCGCCGCCGAAGAACGGATGGTGCAAGATCAATCCGCGGATCTTCAACGGACTCAGATCCGCGGCGGAATCCGCGGATCTTAGCCCGACGTTGTAAGCCAAGTTCCCGCCGGCGCTCGTTCCCATCAAGAACACGCTGGAGAAGTCCGCGTGAGATTTGATCCAGTCATCGTCGGAGTTTTTAATCCATTCCAGAGCATCCATTCCGTCGTCGTACGCCGCCGGGAGTCTGTGCTCGGGAGCTAACCTGTACGAAGGGGATACGATGATGGCGTTGAGATCACGCGCCATGTCGGAGCAGAAGTCGTGGAAGAGCTGGAGGTCGACGCTGCAGAGGATGAATCCTCCGCCGTGGTAATACACGATGAGAGGGAGTTTTTCAGACGAAACGGCGACGTTTAAGGCGGAGGAAGGAACGTAGAGACGCATCCATGTTGACTTTGATTGGTTCACGGAGACGTCTTTGGATACGACCGGGTTTAGTGGGGAGGGATCAGGTGTGGCTGGGACGCACGGGAACTTGGTGAGGTCGCGCGTAATGGAGCCATCTGGATTCTTTACGATGCTGAGATATGCGTAAGGGTCAGAGACTGGACTTGGATCCGACATATTTTGTGGTCTTTATCTTGTATAAACCGATTCTTCAGTCTCGTCTTTATATAGTGCTAAAATCGGGTATAAAATATTTGGTAATTTCATAAAAACAAATAAGATAGTCTTTGAATATTATATTGGTAAGATATAAGCGAACTTCATCATGAATATATCTTATTTTTAATAGAAAGAAAAAAAAAAACTGACAAGAAACAACATATTTACCGGCTAAAAACTATTCATGTTAGCTAGAATTTGAATTGCTGTTGTAGGTTGACAATTTACCAAATGTACCGTGTTAATTTTTTTAATCTTTTTGGCTTGAAAAGTATGAATATTACAGTCTATAATAACTTTAGAGGAAATTTGGATAAATATCTTAGTATGGGATTATATTTTGAAAACTACA
>OVBI01000123.1:0-54807 GCA_900406495.1 Sisymbrium altissimum
GACACGTGTCTTCTCAAGAGGGAAAGAGGTCCTTAATTATATAAAGGATTAGTTTGGTATATGATAATTAGGATTTATACTTATGCGCAATGTTCAAAAACACGTTAGACGTTAAACAGGTGATCCTCCGTCTAACGCCTGACTGGAACGTAGGCAATAAAAGTTCAAAAAAAAAAAGAAACGTAGGCAATTTTAGTCAGTATTATAACAAAACAATATATATTAACTAATTATTATTATCTATAACATAATTATATAAGTTTAATCACATGATCGGCGAACTGAAAAAGCTAAAACAAACGTAAACATATTAATATGCAGTTTAATAAGTTAACTATACTTGCTCAACTCGTTAATCACTTGATCACTCATTAAAAAGGTTACGGACAAATTGATCACAAGAAACAAAAAAACATAAATAATAACACCAACCCTACATTATATACCTAACTATAGAAACAATTGGCAACACAAGAAAAGCCAAGATTAGTAAAATAGTAAATACTCGATAGAATTGTCAAAAAAGAGAGAGTAAATACTCGATAGAAGACACGTAACTTTCTATTATCCATAAACGAAGAAGACAAACAAAACCATAAAAGAGAGCTACGAAGTGTATGTAGTGAACTGCAATCAAATCAGTGAAATGTAGAAACAGAGAACAATTTACGAAATCTAATAAAAGAGAAATTGGAAACTCTAGTAATCCACCGCTTACCGGAAATGATGAGAGACAAAGGAACTATGAAACTAGAAGATGAAAACCTGTTCAGAGGCAAACACGAGAAGCATAATTGACTTTCCATGGAGAAGAGAGAACGATCAATGTTCGTGGCTGTAATTTCAACTCATAAAAAACCTATTTTTCCTTTACACTAGTCTCAAAACTAGGTAGCAAAAAAAAAAAAAAACTAGTCTCAAAACTGTCTCCTTCAAGAATTTAGGTTAAAAAAAGAAAAAGGTACGCGAAACTAAACGCCTAGATCGCCGTTCTGCGCCTTATTCCGCTTGATCTCCGCCTGGCCCGCCATACTCCTCTGTCCGCCTATAATACGACCGATTACACTGAAATCTAAGCGGGTCTGTGATGCCTAACACCTAGACGACGCGGCGCGGCGGCTTTCTTGAACGCGATTAATTTTACCTTTTTAACTATCCGCTTTTAGTATAAACAATTTTATGTGTGGTCTATAGCTTTGTATGTAACTACTAACAACTACGATTTTGAAATTATTTAAAACTTTGATATCAACTTAATACATTTTTAAAACTTTGGGACTTTTAAAGTAATTTAGAAATCGGACTCATATCAGATAGACAAGGGTAAATGCAAACACATCGTCTAACACCACCATCGCGCTCACACAAGGAACGTGTAGTTGGTCCAAATCTCGTCTTGCATGTGCCACCGCAGTTGATAAGATCACAATCTTCAAGAATTGTCAAACATCCCATATTTTGCTCAACTATATCCAACAAAAACATTTTTTCTTATAATTAGATAACATCAAAATTATTCGTATTTAGAAGAAACTACTTCTGAGTGTTCACAAAAACAAAAATAAAGAAGAAAAATAAGAAGAAACTACTACTTCGAACTAGAAAATTAATGACATATGCTAACAAATATAGCAGAAATGAAATGACATCACACATTATAAACGTTAATGTGTAATGAAGGCTAACACCACAAAATACCACAATTTTTGGGACAAATGCTAACGAATGCAGCTGAAAATAATTAAATTAAATACAAATGTTAATTTGAATATATTTATGATCAAATTAAGATAAATGTATACCTGAAGAAAATAGAATAAGGAAGAAGATGGGAAACCAAAGTGAAGAATTTTTCTTGATCATATTTGTTATTTTTCTCTCTCTTAAAACTAATACTCCTACTAATTAAATAGAGTGAATTTCGTTTATAGATTTGAAAAACTGGGTAGCTCTAAACAGATATTTATACCAACCACTATGAAGGTAACCAATTTTTAGAGTACAATTATTTACCATTATATGATTGACCAAAAATTATTTAATTGTATTTTATGATTACAACATATATATAAATATGGAAGCTCACTCATATCATATATTGAATATAATAATTTTGGTAAGATACTTAAGTATATGGTTTGTACTTTTATGGTAAGATTTTATTTTCGTTTTTCAATTTTGTTGGAAGAATGTCACTTTAAAGTCTTCAGTCCTCAACTCCTCATCCACATAAGAGAATATAACTACGCGTAAACTAAATGTTTGAACCAAACATTAATTCTTTTTGCTTGCTATTTGAACTCTTGTAAACATTAGCTAACGATATTATGTCCCCTGCCAGACATAAATACCATTTAACCGTTTCTAGAATAAAATAAAATAGAAAGTGCATTTCATGGTTAAGATGAACACTTAATTAATGGTGGAAGCTGAGTTAGATAAGTCTTTCCTCTCTAGGACAGCTGCAACAGATAAAAAAAGGTAATGCCTGAATGGTCTTTGCTGAGTACTCTAAGTCTAAGAGATGTGAACATTTAGACCATAATCTAAATACTTTCGTCTGCCTAATACTATTAATTCAGGTCATTCATTTACTCTTGCTCCTAGTGTTCAAACAGGCACTGTAGATGTTTCAGAACTAGCTTCACCTCTTTTTTGCCACACTGTACTTGGTTTGGTCAATAAGACTCGAATATCTGATACTGTTGTGCCTATTGTTGTTGCTCCTTTTGTTGTTCCTATTGTTGCTCCTACTGCAACCACATCTATTTCGCTCTCGCAATGTGACGTGGCGGAACCAATAACTCCAGTCATTACTGCAATATTAGACTGTTCTCCTACTTCTGCGTTAGTATCTGCCAAAATAATGGATCCATACTATTTTTTGTATCATACATTTTTCATTTTCTTTTTATATATTTATTTTGTTAGTAATATGTCAAAAATTAACTCCAAATTACTGATGACTACAGTTTTTTTCGCAACAAAGCTATATACCAAATAGTAGCTGAGTTATTCAATTCAATTTCATATAAAATACTAAATATTAGCTGAGTTATCTCAAACTAAATATACTAATAATTTCATCATCGCATTACTGTAATTACAACGATAAAAGAAAACCAATTTGTTCTACAATTTCGTCAACCACCGGCTATAGCAAGGCCACTCACATTGGCATATAATCAAATTACCAAGGTGTTATAAAATATGTCCTAGTTTTTGGTGTAAAGTTATAAAACATATGTCCGTCATTATACTTTTGTCTTTCGTTCGTATTACAATGTTTATTTAGATAATCTTGAATTTTTTATTCTTCCTTCAAATCTGTATTTATCTAATATTTTTCTATTAGGTCAATCAAATAGTATAATAGTTTTTATTTATTAAAACTTAAAAAAAATAAACTATTTGACGGTTAGATTTGCAAATTAACTTAGTCAAAGAGGTTAGATACCAAACTCACCCTATATTCATTATACAGAATGAACAACTTTTGTAGTTATCAGTTTTTCTTGGAAACAATTTTATATGCTTCAATAAAATTTTATAGAACAACTATAGTTTTGAGGTTATTTCAAAATTTGATATCAACTTAATACATTTTGTAGACTTTGAGATTTTAAAACTACGCAGAAATTGGACTCATATCAGATGGACAAGGATAAACGCAAACACATCGCCTAATACCACCGTCGCGCTCACATAAGGAATGTGTAGTTGGTCCAAATCTTGTCTTGCATGTAGCATCACAGTTGATGAGATCACAATCGTTAAGAATTGCCAGACATCCCATATTTTGTTCAACTATATATTAAAAAATGTTTTGTATAATTAGATAACATATTAATTATTAGTATTTAAGATAAACTACTTCTTCGAACTAGAAAATTTATAATATAAGCTAACGAATAATAGACGCTATTACGCTAATATGCATAATTGGCTACCATCACTACTTCAATATATTTAATATTTCGGCGTATGCTAATGAACCCAAGTAACTTTAATAAAAATAATAATTTGAATATATATATATATGATACGTATACCTAAAGAAAACATAATAAGGAGGATCATGGGAAGGACAAATGAAGAGGTTGTCTTGATCATATTTTTTTTTTTTTCTCTCTTAAAACTAATTCTTACTACAGTGAATTCCGTTGATAGATTTGAAAAAATCGGTACCACTAAAGAGAGATTTATACCATTATGAGGCAGCTAAGTTTAGAAACACAATTATCTACCATTGTATGGTTGACAAAATTTTTATTTAACTGTAATTTTATGATTACAACATATATAAATATGGAAACCCACTCATATCATATTGAATATAAGAGTTTTGGTAAGATACTAAAGTATATGATATATACCTTTGTGATAATGTTTCGGTTGTGTTTCAATATTATTGGAAGAGATTCTTCTTAAAGTCTTCAATCCTCAGTCAATATAAGAAGTTATAAATACATATAAACTAGAAATTAATTTTTGACCCAATCATTTACGCTTACTATTTGAGTTCTTTTAAATTATTAGCTATTGTGTCCCGTGCCTTGGATAGATTTAAATTCAATTTACCCGTCTTTAGAATCAAATCAACAGAAAATATCATATCAAGGTTGAAGATGAACACTCTTAGTTATTTATTTTTATATTAAAGGAACTTTTTGGCCGTCTATCCCTTGTTTAACCGTCTATCCCATGTTTATATATAGAGAAATTAGGAAAAATGATCCCCAAAAAAAATTATAATGCATCCCATAACCATAACAAAGTTGGGGTTACTGTATTTTCTATAATAAATATATTAATGTCGAGAATTTCCTTACTATATATGACGGAGAGAGAGAATTCTCCTCTCCATTTCTATTCATCTTCTTTCCATCTCTCTTCGTCAATCTCCACTTCTCTCCTCCCACTTCTCTTCATCTCTCTTTTCTCTTTTTAGATCCAAAATATAGTATAGTGTAATCCATATTCATACGAAAATACAATCTATATTATTTATAAGAAGTATAGTATATCAGTTTATATAAACTAACTAGTTCTTTTTGTTATCTTCCTATTCTATTCTATGTGTAAATTGTGTATATATTCATTTTTTTATTGATAGTATTTTCTAACCACTACAAAAAAGCCATATAGCGAGAGTTATGTTAATTGAGATGTCATCAGAAAAGGAAAGAGCCAAAGAGTTTCTGAGAAAATGGATGTTGTCGATGTTTGCGTCTCGAAATTAGCCAATCATCAGACATTTATCAGAAAAAACCAAAGAAGCATTGGAAAAGCTGTCACAAATATTTGTTGGAAAACTCCGACAATTTATGTTTTCAGAAAATCTGTCGGATAATACAAAGGTCATATCGAGATATTACAATCATCCATTTTATATGTAAGTTGTTATTTTCTTCATTTTGATTATTACATAGTTATCTCTTATAATACTTTTTTGGGTTATACTACAAATTGGCCCTTTAAAATACAACAATCATATAGAAATCTTATCAGGGCGACAAAGGTAACTGCAAATACATCGTCCACCACCACGTTTCGTGTAGTCACAATAAGCCTGATTAGGTTGTCCAAACTTAGTTGTGCATAAAGGACCGCATTTTATGACACGGCAATCGCCAAGATCTACTATGCCTGTGCATCCCGTATTTTGTTTAACTATATCCAACAAAAATATTTTTTGTTAATATGTAGATAAGAAAACAAAAAGTATTAGTACTTCGCAGAAATCATATATATATATCTGTGGAGCTGAAATTAAACACTATAGACTTGAATATATATCTGTGGCTAAAATTACGATAAATTATAATATTTGGGGAATACTAATGAACAAAAAAGCATGAATTAAAGTAAATAATTCACGAAAATATTTATGAACAACAATCTTAAGATTAATGTATGCAATATACCCAAGGCAACTGTCATAATGAAGATAATGACGAGAACCAGTGAAGAAGATGCTTTGACCATATTTCTTCTTCTTCTTAAAACTAAACAATTACTAATAAAATCAAGTTGATAGACTGAGCGATTATTGAAAGGGAATTTATAGCATTATGAGGCGACCAATATTGGAAATTAATTATTTTTGTTATATGTTTCCAAAAATACAATAGACTATAGTTTTATGATTATGATGTAGGTAATGATTTGATCTTTAATTTATAGTATAGTTTAGATTTTTTTTCTAATGTGATCATATTTTATTGTTCTTATAGCATGTATTTAAACGGCAAAATATATGTATGTGTAATTTAGTGGATTAAAGTATTAATTTATAAATATATGAATTTAGTGGTCAATTAGTAATTAATTGATTATTGTGATGAATTGGGCTGTTTGTGTCTAGAAGCCCATTCACTTAGGGCTTTATCATTTTTGTTGACAGCAAGTCTCATAGCAGATCAATATTTTTTTTTTTTCTGTGTGGGGAACTTTCGCAACTGAGCTTTTTCACCTTTTCTATGTTACCGCCGCCAAGCAGTTATAACTGAAGTTGGAGAACCAAACTTGATTGTTGTTTCGGGATTTTGGTCTTGAGTGAGACACCAAAATACTTACTACTCCCTCTGTATCGAATTAATTATTGTTTTAGAAAAGTTTTTTCATTTCAAATTAGTTATCGTTTTATGTTTTCAATATAAAATTTATTAATTTATTATTTTTTAGAATTATTTTTATTTTATAGATTGTTTTATTATTGGTTGAATTGTGTTTAGGTAGATAATTAATGATATTTTTGTATTGGAAAGATAACAAAATTAATATTTTCTTAATCTGTGTATATATTGTTAAAACCACAAGTAATTTGATACGGAGAGAATATTTAAAAAGAAATAATTAGTGTTTCTCGTGAGAATTACTTTCTTTTTTTTTCAGATTTTTCTTGAATCATATATTTTTCATGTGATGAAATTGTGGTACAGAAGTTGTTGAGTGTAGTTGATTGTAATCTATTAGGAATCGACAAAATATCCATTAAGTTTGATTTGATCCGTTATCCATTTTTATTCAATCTAAAAAGTTCAGATATTTTTACTATTATAAAAAAAAAAAAAAAATTATTATTTATTAAAAATAAAAATAAATCACAAATACTAAAAAAATTTAAAATAGACATCTTTTCCACTTTGATATATTTATATATATAAGTATATATAATTTATATAATCATTAAATTTTTATGAAATTTTTATTCATTATATTAACTATTTAGTTATTAAATTTTTTAAAATAAGAAATTTTTATTTTTATAATGATATATGTTATTTTATGTCAAATTGAATTATTTTAAAAAAAATTATTTTTATTTTTTATTAATTATTCTAAAGAAAAATACAGATTTAATTTTTGTAAGTTGATCGATATTTGATATATTAGTTTCATAAAGTGGAATTGAGAACAAAAAAAAAACTTAAATGGAAATGATAAGTTTACACAATTTCTACGGAGCTTGATACGGCTTGACTATCTGTAGTCTGTAGGCTGTAGCTCTCCATTTAATTGGCCCCGAAGTCGAAAAGTCAAAGTCTTTTTTCTTTCCTTTTCCAATTCTAAGTCTTTTCTTTTGTTAGATTAAATATTGAAGTTTTTAGATACAATTGTGACGACGAAAACCGTATAAGATAAATGTATTTGTAACTCGTAAATCATCTCATAGGAAAGCTGTGTTAATGTATGAGATAGGCATCCAAATTCACATGCATACGATAGTAGTTTATTTTCTTAGAAAAAATCATGTTTGATCCCAAAAGAATCACTAAATCCACTTTGTAGCCAGTTTTAACATAATCGGCAACAAAAGTTTCTAACCTTTTTGGCTTTAACTATACGACGAACTTTTTTTATAATCACTAGAAACATAACATAAACAATAATTAACCGCATTTATAGTGGCCTTTTTGATAGTTCAAAACTTCAAATATTAAAATCAAAAGTCCTAGCGATGGAATATTTAATTATTAGCAAAAAGCAGTATATATCTTAATTAAGGGTGGAATAAAAAAGGAAGAAAGGTGCATGCAATATTGCAATGCATGGACTCAGACAACATTGATAATTTGTCTGAGCAATAGAATAATAATGTGGACGTCGTGCATGGCTGGCTAAGATCACATGAAAATTTGTTTTTGTCAAGTTGCTCACACTTGAATCGGTCTGACAGAGAAGGTTCCTCCAAATTAATGAACTTAAAATAACAAAAAGTAATGATCCAAGTGGATCAATTATGCCTAGCCAATTGTGTATCAGTTGGACCTCTCATGCAAAGTCAGAACTAATATTCAAACAAATTCTAATATGAACATTGGAATTGTCAATGAATTTGAATGAGGTAACAAGTAGATCCTCCTCCTTCTTTAAAAAAAAAACAAGTAGATCCTTAATCACGATCGCTAAGAGCGAGGACAAGAATCATACGCGCCTGCCTTGAGAGGGACCAAATCCGGGCAACGACTGAATAATGACTTGGTCAAACTTTGGAGTGAATATCTAATATAGAGTAAAGAAAGGGGTAATCCACTTTTGAATCCTGGTCTCAGATTCAACGGACCCTATTTATATATACATAATCCAACCAAATAAATCCAAGGTAGGCCCATGACAAAAGCATATGGGATGCGAAAGTGATAAACGTGCGAGTGGGGTAGATGCAGATTTTTAACATATTAATTAATTATTATCATATATAAATCCTGGAAGTTTATAGCATATTAATACATTTATTACAGATTTAACCACATTTACATCCATTTCATTATTATGAAAACAGACAAAATAGTAACTTTTTATATCCTTTGGTTTAATCACTAAAATTTATGATTACCAATTAGAAAGCCAGCCATAAAAACCATGAAAAAAAAAAAGACACGCGCTCTCATCTGACCAGTAGCAAAAATACACGTCATGTGGTTAACAATGATAAC
Organism: Sisymbrium altissimum; assembly: GCA_900406495.1. Lineage (NCBI taxonomy): Eukaryota > Viridiplantae > Streptophyta > Magnoliopsida > Brassicales > Brassicaceae > Sisymbrium > Sisymbrium altissimum. The sequence continues at coordinate 8,943 of OVBI01000123.1, forward strand.
AATGGTATTAATTAATTTTTATTTTTTTTCCGCCAATGCAATTTGTGAATTATTAATCTCTGCCTCAAAATTTGCTTCCTCTGTTTCGAACCCAATTGGCTGATTCTTCTTCTTCTTCTTCTTCATCAATTTTCTCTGTAGCTCTCTCACACGCATTTTCTTCATTTTATAGACACACACGTACACAAATAAGGAGAGATCAGAGAGAAAACGAAAACGAATCGGTTGAGAGAGCAAAGAAAAAAAACAAACACAAGGCCAAATTTTGAAAAAAAAGTAACGTTTTGTTTACATATGCGTGCGTAAACATACACACGATCAATCAACGCGATATATATATATATATATAACTACTTTTGATTTACGTACAAGAGATACGGAGACTCATTTTGCGTCGTGACTGGATCTGATTCCCGTTTGAAATCTCAGGTTCTAATTCTCCACATTGCTGGTGTCCTCTACTCTTCGATTTCGATTCTCTTTTTTTTTTTGGATTTTTGTTTGAGCGATGCGGTTAGCTAATAGGGAAAGAGATCGGAATGTGCTTCCGATACGTAATTGAAAATGAAACGGTTTAAATCCCTGAGACTAAAAAAGCGTGAAGCAATCACTCGTGGATATCGTTGAATGCGAATCCAAACAGTGAGCGTGTCGGTTTACGTGGATAACTAACAAAGCTTTGGTTGTTGGACTAATTTGAAAACTTGCATCATTCATTATTGAGTCACATATACGCTTTTTGTGTTTAAAAGGTGGGCTTTGATGAGATGAAAGCAGTTAAAAGGTGGAGTTTAGGAAACCTTGCGGATATGGCTTCATTGCCTGGAGGAGGACCTCGACACCGTTCTCCTCCTGCAAGACGACGTGTATGGATCCTTATGGCGCTTTCCCTCATCACTATGTTTGCTGTTATCGCCTACATGTATCCTCATCATAGTAAACGTGCTTGTTATATGATATCATCGAGAGGTTGTAAGGCTTTAGCTGATTGGCTTCCACCTTCTTTGAGGGAATATTCGGATGATGAGATTGCAGCTCGTGTTGTCATTAGAGAGATTTTGAGTAATCCTCCTGTTATTCGAAGGGATTCCAAAATTGCCTTCATGTTCTTAACTCCTGGTACTTTGCCTTTCGAGAGGCTTTGGGACAGATTCTTCCAGGTCAGCTTTTTGTTTACCAAGTGACTGATGAAAGAGGGACTTAGATAGAACTTTCTGCAGTTTTTAAGGATTTAATGTGCAGATGCTTTGTTGGCTGGATGGTTTTAGAACTTCTGTACCTTTCCTCGCAGGGACATGAAGGGAAATTCTCTGTTTATATCCATGCATCTAAGGAAAGACCTGTTCACTACAGTCGTTACTTTGTCAACCGTGAAATTCGCAGTGATGAGGTTTGGCTCCTCTTTTTATCCTTTTTCTAATGCCTCCTATCTTTGAAGATTCATAAACATGGAAAGTCAATGTGCATGTTCATTCATCTGCAGGTGGTGTGGGGAAGAATATCAATGGTTGATGCGGAGAGACGGTTGTTGGCTAATGCTCTTAGAGACCCTTCAAACCAGCAATTTGCTTTACTCTCTGATAGGTGATTTTCTTGAATTCCGTCAACCTCTTTCTCATTGATCTCTCTGGGGTTTCCTAACATTTTTTAGTGTATCTGGTTTTGCAGTTGTGTACCACTTCGAAGTTTTGAATACATTTACAATTACCTGATGTACAGCAATCTCAGCTATGTTGACTGGTAAATAAGTCATGTTTCATCAGATTGGCAAATTTCACATTTTACTGACTCTTTTTACCAAACATCTTTATTCTTATATGATTCCCTTCTATTCTTCAGCTTCGACGATCCAGGTCAACATGGATCAGGCAGGCATATGAATCACATGTTGCCTGAAATTCCAAAGAAGGATTTCCGAAAAGGTGCACAGGTAAAAAACAGTTGTTACTGATCCGGTAATTAGGCACGCTCACCTGATGCAATAAATAAGAAACATAAACGAATATAAGGAACTGTTTGTTTCAATGCTAATATCTGGTAACATGGCAGAAGCCTAAGTAGATCCTTTAGGGACTAGTAACAGACCAACATATGTCTGCAGAATCCGCCATTCATAACATTCAGACCGTAACTATTCCTTGTTATTGATGAAGTAGTGCCATTGTGCAGTGGTTCACCATGAAGCGACAACATGCTGTAGCAACTATGGCAGACAGTCTTTACTACTCTAAATTCCGGGATTACTGTGGGGTGAGTATCAGCTAAACCCACAAAAATAGATATTATCTTCCTTCCTTATTTTCTTTTTATAAAGGCATAATAACATCTACGAAAATAAATTATTATTCATTCCTGTACTTTGTTTTCTTCAGCCAGGTATAGAGAACAACAAGAACTGCATAGCTGATGAACATTATCTGCCAACATTCTTTCATGTAAGAAACCTTTTCAACTCAAACAGAAAAGAATAGTCTCCTATGTTCTCTTCATCTCTTACATATATATATATTTCTGTTGCAGATGCTCGATCCCGGTGGTATTTCTAACTGGACTGTAACACAAGTTGATTGGTCTGAGCGAAAGTGGCATCCCAAAACATATATGCCTGAAGATGTTACACACGAGTTACTAAACAATCTCACGGTATATAAACTATATAACCAAAAGCTATCTATCATCTTTGTTTCAGTTTCTTCCATTGCTTTTTTTTTATTAACAAAAGGAAACTAAGTCTTAAAATTTTGGTTTATCCATCTGCAGTCTACTGACACAGTCGTACATGTCACAAGTGTTGGAATGGTACGCCCTTCCAAAACCAGCTTTTTTTTCCACCGTATTTTAGCTCTTTTATTCTTACAGGATTCAATACAAAACAACACCTTTCTTTTGGTTAACAACAGGGTGAAGAAATATGGATGCCGTGTATGTGGAACGGAATCAAAAGACCTTGCTACTTGTTTGGAAGGAAATTTCACCCGGATACGCTCGATATACTGTTGAATCTCTTCTCAAATTACACAAAATCGGTCTCTTGGCACTTGTGATTAAAAGGGTATTTCTTCTATACACTCAGATTCTTTGACCAACGTTCGATTCCTCATCCATATGACCTTTGAAGAGTATTCTCAGAAAGATCCGTAGAAGCTGTAACCCTAGATGTCTAGAAGCTTAAGGAGGTATTGAGAACTTTTTTTCAATTGATACTTCATCTGGTTGGAGGGAGACGTTGGTTTTAATTTTTTTTCTACTCTGTTTTTCGTTATATCTCATATTGTTGTGAAAAAGAGCATTTTCGACTGGTTTTTTTGGGGGGGATAGATTTATGTTTCTGTTCAGAATGATGAAGAAACAAACTTATACAGGTTTATCTAGTTTCTTTGCATATATATTTTGTTCTTTGGTTTTGAGTCCTGACCTCAAACATCATAAAGAAATATTCAGACAGACTAACATTGTGTTTGTTGTCCTATGTAACTATATAAGTATAGATTATAGACTAACCAGTAGCAAGACTTGTTCACATGGACTGGTCAAGCGATCTTCTACTGCTAAATGATATGGTCGCTGCAACCTGATACTCAGTCATATTGGTCAATAAAGATTTGATTAAAGTCGAAAGTAGTAAATTGTTTGATTAACTATGATCCATACTATTTACTCGTATATAAGAAAGCTCATCAAAATATTGCTACTTCTATTAAGAGGTTATGAGAAGCGTGTTTGTGGTTCATTATATTCTCTACGACGTACCAGCAGAATTGTGATCAAGACATTTTGATCAACAAGTCTTAACCGAGTCCCAACCAAAAAATGTCTCGTTTATCTCTACAACTTGATACTTTGTTAGAATTTGAACCTCTGACCCAATATTTAAAAATCCACAAAAAATAATATTAAAAGGTGACGGAAACAAATTTATAATTGTTTCTTTTGGATTGCAGGCAGATGTTCTGATAGGTCTGTCAAAATCTGTCTGAAACTCGAGATCATTTTGTTATTGTTCTGTTATTTTTCAATCAATTTTGCTCCAAGCTTTCTACTTCTGATTTGATCAATTGACATTTCCAAGGATGTGATTATTATTTTTTCGTTGAATTGTTGGTAGTGATCTTGAGATTTACATTTGTTTTTAATTACTTAACCAAATAAACTCCTAATCTGCTACTGCTCTTCTTTAAGATGACCACGTAGAAACGATGGTAATATAACAACTAACAATTATCCAGACTCGACCAAACCTCGCTTAAAATGTCTATATCTGCATCTTCGCAAGTCGAGGCACATAAGCTGCCTTCCGTAAAAATCACCCTCATCTCCTATATATGACCAAGACATTAATTATAGGGTAAGAAAGATCGTCTAAGCTGCGAAAGCAGTATGATTCATTGAAGAACAGAAATCGAAGATGCTTTCGACAGAAGGTTTGAGACCGCAGATGTGACTCAACCTGGGAAGATGGAGATGGAGTGCAACGATGGAGATTTTTAGCGGGATTTGGTCCCTTCTGGATTCCCGGTATTGTAACGCTTCATATCTCAGATGAAGCAGAGTTTTCTTTAGACGTGAAGAGTGTGTTCAAGAAGTCCAATGTTTTCTGCTTAACCGTGCCCTCTGAGCATTTCTGGTAATTTGAGCACCATAGGTGCGATGTCTCAACAGAGTTTTAACGTAGGGTAATATCTCAAAGCAAAGAAGGTTTCGTTTAGAGATTTGATTGTGTTGTCCTCTTTGACTACTAACTATTAAATTTGTCATCAGAAATCAACGATGACACCACAATCAATTCTCTCAAACGAAATTGTCTGTGCTTCGAGATTCAGAATACCATACATTATAGCTTTGCTGGGCTGTTGTCACGTATGAAGTTCAAACCACCGGTAATGGTTTGGATCACGGCTAAGCAGAAAACATATGGTGAAGACTTCAAGAAGATACTCTTTACGTCCAGTGACAGCTCTGCCCCATCTGAGAAATGGAACGTTACAACTGGGAGTCGGGACTCGACCACATCCCGCTCAAAGTCTCTGAGGTAAACACCTCATCTTACTCTTCCCAGGAGGTTGAGCACTCACATACGCGCGCGTCTTAAACCGTCCGTCAAAAATATCTTCCATTTTTGTCTTGTAACTGTTCGTTAGCTTCTTTTGTTGAGAGCTTCAGAGGCTCGCATGCTTAGGCCAATCTTCAGTCGTGAACGAGAATGCTAAATCTGCATTTTTGGTTACTTACATACTACGCTAGCTTCTAAACAAATACGGTACCGAATGGATATGGATGCTTGATGTCTTTCCGATGCTTATTTGATTCACTTTGTTGTTTATCTCTTAGTCCCATTTTTTTTTCATTGCAACCAGAATTTTCAAAATCCGTTTGATACTCAAGATCGTTTTGTTATTTTTTGTTATTAATTATTATTATTCATTCAACGTTCTTATGAGCTTCTTACTTCGGCTTCGTGTTATATAATTTCTTGACAAATCGACCTGTCCAAGCGATGTGAATTTTTCGCTTCTGTGAAAATCTTATCTTGTACAAAATCAAACAAAAACCTAACTAATCTTTGCAGCTAATCTTCTTTGAGATGACCACACAGAAGCAATGAAAACTTAACAACTAACAATCTTCTTATATATAAGTAATTGAGAGGTAAAAGGTTCTTACAATAAAAAATAAAGTAAAATATATGATTGTGTTACTCTTTGTTCATGTTCTACTTCTTGTTGAAATATATTTGAAACTAGACTAAACACGTGAGATCTATGAACGTATCATTTTTACCTTCAGATTGGTATGAAGTTATGTTGGTAAAATTAGTGAAACATGCAAGAAAATAACCCATCCGAACGAAAAAGAAGTTCACATAAAGAGTCAATGCATTTTTTTCGACTCATATTAAAAGGGCTGGAAGAAAAACCACATTCTTTGATTATCAAATGGCCATCTCTCTAACATTGGGTACCGCCATTCTTATCTCTCTTATTGCTCTTACGTGCCCCACGCGATGCACATCGCATGCCCCACTTACGCCTAGGCTATTACGCACAAAGTCGATCAAAACCCACTCTCCGAAGAAAAAAATTGGTTACTTGCAACCCAAGACATCTCCCGCTTCCCGTCTAGATAACCTGTGGACCACAGACACAGCAGATATCGTCGCGCATGTCACTCCTATCCCAAGTCCCGCAGCATTCCTCGCGAACATCTCTATCGGCGACCCACCGGTCCCGCAACTCTTACTCTTAGACACCGGCAGTGACCTAACTTGGATCCAGTGTCTTCCTTGCAAATGTTACCCTCAATCAATTCCATTTTTTCGTCCTTCAAGATCTTCCACTTACCGTGACGCTTCCTGCGAATCCGCACCACATGCCATGCCCCGAATCACTCATGACGAAAAGACCAAAACTTGCCAATACTACCTCCGCTACCGTGACAATTCAAGCACTAGAGGTATTTTAGCTGAGGAAAAGTTCACATTTCAAACATCCGACGACGGTGTGATCTCTAAACCGGACATTATATTCGGCTGCGGACAAGACAACTCCGGTTTTAGTCAATACAGCGGCGTGCTCGGTTTAGGACCCGGTAAATTCTCCATAGTAACCCGCAATTTCGGCTCTAAATTCTCTTACTGCTTTGGTAGCTTAACCGATCCGTCTTACCCTTACAACATTCTCAGTCTTGGAGAAGGAGCCAAAACCGAAGGCGATGCAACCCCTTTACATATATCCCAAGACCGTTACTACCTTGACCTCCAAGCAATCTCCTTGGGACAGAAACTTCTTGATATCAAACCCGATGTTTTCAAGAGATATGGGTCCCAAGGAGGTACCGTCATCGATACGGGTTGCTCAACAACGATTCTAGCGAGGGAAGCTTACGACACGCTCTTTGAAGAAATCGATTTTCTTCTAGGAGATGTTCTCAGACGCGTTAAAGATTGGGAGCCGTACACCAATCCTTGCTACGAAGGGAATATGAAACTCAATCTCTTCAAGTTTCCCGTCGTCACATTACACTTTGCCGGCGGCGCTGAGCTGTCGTTAGACGTTGAGAGTTTGTTTGTTAGAAGTAAAAATGGAGATAGCTTTTGCTTGGCTATGAGTATGAACACGTTCGATGATATGAGTGTTATTGGTGCCATGGCTCAGCAGAATTATAATGTTGGTTATGATCTTCGAACCATGAATGTTTATTTCCAGAGGATTGATTGTGAGATTCTTAATTCTTAATATCTCAATTTTTAATAAGAGTTTTTGGTTTTCTTTTTGCGCAAGATCGACCTATTGTAATCTATACATAACTAAATTAAAAAAAAAAAAATAGAATGAAAAAAAAGAAAAAAAAAATAACAACAATAAGTTCATGGAAAGAATTCACATTATTAAAAAAAAAGAAAAAAAAAAGAAAGGTTCACATTTTTTTCAAATTTTATCTTTAGAGACAAAACATAAAGTGTGGTAGTTACAGAAATAACAAAGCTAAACCAGATGATTTTGTTTTAAATTTTTGATAGTTTTCCCTTGGGACAAAATTAGAAAGATTAGTATGTGACAGAGCTCAAGCATGCATCATACAATCATATTACTATTATCTCCTTAAATGTAGTTTTTCAAAAAACAACAAAAAGAATAACTAATTATACAAACTGCATTATTCCTTTTTACTCAGACAAAACTAACTTTTTATTATTATTACTGCGTATTACAAAAACAACAATAATAATATTACAAAATCTCATATTTTTTCTTCATCGCTTCTGTCCCAAAGCAACCACTGGGATACTCACTTTATGCCCTCGGCTTCCTTTCAATGTAACCTCTCCGAAGCTATAAACTCCGGTCACCGATCTGACTGTTAGAGTCACCGAAAAGTTTCTAGAAGCTCCAGCTCTAAGTGTCATCGCAGGAGGACTCACTTCGATGGCGATGGATGGCTCCATTCTTGATGTGATTGTGTATGTTTCTTCCTCTTCTGCAACATTTGTCACTCTTCTGGTTACGGTTTGTGTTCTCACGAGATGAGAAATGGCTATAGATGGTGAGTTGAAGTTTGAAGGATGTCCCATTTTGAAATTGCAGGGAGTGTTTGTGAAGTTCCGTATCTCGTGGGCATCGATACCAGGAGTGGTGCACAAGAAACCTAAATAATCCTCATAACCTACAAGATACCAAACCAAAACGAACTGAAAAACCGAATACTCACTAACTACAATAATAATTCAAAAATGTGTCCTATAGACGAAAGAAAAGCCAATTAAAAAAAAAAACGAGAAGTCCAGGCCATTTGAGTAAAGAGAAATTACCTGCATCAAAGATAAGACCAGGGTCTAGAGCAGCGCTTGGACTGACATGACCACTTCCATAATCAAATGGAGTTGCTTTAACAAGCGTTACTGTCTCTGTTTCAGAGTATTGCTGTGCTTGGAGAGGCCTTCCTGCTCGATCTATGACTGTTGAAGTTGTCATCAATGCTGATTTGATAGCAGCTGGACTCCATTGAGGATGCTTCTGTTTCACTAGAGCAGCTATACCCGCAATGTGTGGTGCAGCCATGCTTGTGCCAGAAATTAGTGCAAATCCTTCGCCTGCTCAATAGACGAAAACTTACACATTTAGTTTCTTGTTCTACGTGTATACTCATGTACAATAATTCTGACAAGATTTTAGGAAATGCTTACCGACATAGTTAGCCTCGTCTGTTCCATTTTCAGACCAAGCAGACCATATTAGAGAGCCTGGAGCAAGGATATCTGGTTTGAGGAGATCAGCATCCTGAAAGCTGAAATCTTTGGTGTTGGGTCCTCGAGCTGAGAACAGAGCCACTTCAGGTGCGGATTTGTGAAGAATGGGTTCCAAACCGTCTCCGATACTTCCTTCAGCTTTGAAGCTCTTTACCCTTCCCATCCAATCTCTTGACGTCGTGACATTGTAGTAATCAATCAAATCCTAGGGAAGATAAACAAGATGTTCCAAGTTGAGGAAAAGATAAAGGAGTGACTAACTATTTAGTGAACGAATCGGAAGTGTATTACCATAGACTTGGAGACATCTGTAATCAGAATCCCTGGAATGCAAGAAGGGACAGGATCGAATTTTGTTCCTGGAGAAACATTTTCAACAACAAGGACGAAACCAGCGGCGCCTAAATGCTTGGCAGTTTCGGCAACTTTCTTAATGGAAGCTGAACCAGCAACAAAATTGAAAGAATATCCACAAAGCAGAATGTTTCCTTTAACCAATTTTTTGTTCAAGACTTCTGGCTTCTGGCAGTCTGACGGATTGAATTTCGTACCAGAAGAATCAAGCAGAACATCATTTGCTGAGACCATCTTGTACGAACGATGAGGTCGAGTAGAAGCTGCACACACACATAACGGTTCATCAAGAAACCAATAGAAAGACTCGGAACAAACTAATGTTCTCTTCCAAGATTGTGTTGATCCATATATAATATAGATCAGAAAAAGGACAAACTTACGGGATAATCCTATTCCGGCAAGCATTTTTCCATTTCCAAGGGTCAGATGGTTTTTGTATCTTCTATCATCAATTGCAGCAGCTACAGTTGTTATCCAAGGGCTGTATGAAACCAGAGTTTTCGGAAAGGGACCTCCGTTTCCAGCAGCTTGAGCAACAAAAACACCAGCTTTCACAGCTCCAAGAAGTGTAGCATCGAATGGATTTAAGAATGTTGTCTTTGTAGTAGCTGGAGGACTGTTTGGACCAACCGAGAGGCTCAAAATATCAACTCCATCATGAACAGCCTACTCAGAAAAGCATTCTATGTTTAGATAATGAAGTTTTTAGAAACTTCTTGACCAATGTGAAATATTAGAATTCTGGTAAGTTAAGCTGTTTAAAAGATTACATCACTTGGGAAGATTCTCAAAACAGAACAAAGGACCAGAGTTTTGAAGAAATTGGCACAAATGCAGCAAGAGAAAACATTATTTCGTCATATTTAAGATTTGCTAACCGACGAAGCTTGGTACAATTTGATCCATCCAATTTAGTAATGTGCTAAGTTCTTGCTTACCTGATCAATGGCAGCCACCACATCAGATACAAAGCCTCCGAAAAGCCTATAGAGAGCTTTGTAAACAGCAATCCTGAAACACAATATCATTTAATTTTTAAAACATGCGAAGGGAATGTCTTCAAAACCACCAGTTGAGGATTATCTATCTACCTAGCACGAGGAGCCATCCCGCTTGCTTTTCCAAATTCATAGCCGTGCATCCTCACCGGAATACCATTATTCCCAGCTGCAATAGCTGCTGTGTGACTGAAAGGCCAATTATATTCAATAAGAACAAAGAAAGCATTACTAAACAAACTAATCCTATTGTGTGAACTAATGTACAAGCGTTTAAAAAAACTCAATCATGTAAATGATAATTTAAGACGAACCTTCCATGTCCATCGCCATCCATTGGTGAAGCAAAGTCAACATCCGGGTTAAAAGCACCAGCTGCTTTAGCGGCTTCAGCAAAATGTTGCGCTCCTATGATCTTCCCGTTGCAGAAGCTAGCCTTAGTATGAGGATCATCTTCACATTTCCCTTTGTAACTAGGATGAGGACCATAAGGTATTGCTGTGTGGTGAGAGGCAAAACTCGGGTGATGCGGAAAAATCCCCGAGTCGATAAAGCCAATAACAATATCTTCTCCTGCTCTGTCGTAACCACCACCGGTTGGCCAAACGTCAGTTGGTAATCCCAAAAACTGTGGTGTATGTGTGGTGAGCTTCCTCACTTTCCAATCTCTGCTCACATGTTTCACACCAGGCGCGCGACGAAGTAGTTCCGCCTACTAATATAGCGGAGTAGTGTAAGGGATAACGAAATAAACACTGAAGTAAAATTTGCAGAGACTATCTTGAACCGGATTTCACCTGATCAGGAGAAACATGAATTGCGAAGCCATTTATAAGGTGTTTATAGCTGTAAAGCTTTTTGTATGATCCTTCCTTAAAGAGCATTCCAAGAAGCATATCATGTTTCCTCTCAAGGTGACGGGCGTAGGATGTCACCAATTCACTGCCCAAAAAAGAGTAACAGATTGTTAATTTAGCAAGCAACATTTAGATGATAGGCCTAATCAAAGCTAAAGAGTTTAAATAAATCATTAAATCCTAGTAGCAAAACCAAATCTTCCTCTCTGATCAATGTAGTAATCATTAAAGCAAACAAAGCCTTTGGAAATTCGGCTGTTGAAGAAGAGAAAATACAGGGTACCTTGTGGTATCAATTTTCTCATCAGATTCCACAGCAGTTGCTTCAAACCCATTATCACCACCTTTGTAACTTATGATTGGATCTCCTTCCATAGTCACAATGTAAATCTCTGCTGACACAGTGAAGAAAAGCGCGAAAAAGACAAGAACTTTACACCCGAAATCCATCTTGTGCTTCTCACCAAAGAAGCGCCAGCTCAACTTTGCTATAGACTAATCTGCAGTAGCCACAAAAAAAATATCCAAATATAACATAAGCATCCCTGAAACAACAAATATCTATCAACAGCAACAATCACCTCATCACTTATGTATAAAACCACCACATACATATTCAATACACCACTGATCAGTTAATCACACACACTTCTCAGAGCTTAGGGAAAAATAGTCTTGCTCTCTTTCACAGGTAAAAGACAAAACTTTCAAAATCTGACTTCATGTGCTCGAGGAACCACGCACATGAAGAAAAGCCCACTCCCAATTAACTCCAAAGACAGAGACTTGCGGATACCCCAAATCAATCCACTTGAAAGACAGATACTGTAGACTGGTAAAACTCAACACTCCTAGACAGACTCACCTAAACAAATCAACTAACATAGAAAGTCTCACCTCCAGTTTCATCCCATTAATGTAAAGTTTAAAGACGACACAGTAACTACAGTCTCAACTGTTTGCTAATCAATCAGTGAGAGACATAACAAAGAAGAAAGAGAGAGCACAACAGACCAATATACTCAAGATAAGAAAAAAAATCAACACACTTTCACAAATCTTCCAAGCAATGAATAAGCAATACTAACAAAAACACAGAAATGGAAAACAAAATTTGAAACTCTTAATGGAATAAAGCTAAAAAGCAAAAAGAGAACAAATTTACAAACTTACTCCGATTCACGAAACGAATCAAGCAGAAAAGTAAAAGCAGAACTTGTGACCAGACGAAAAGCGAGCGAGCCCCCAAGATTCCAAATTTGAAGTCACAACATAAATCAAATGTGCAGAACAGATAAAAAAAAAACAATCTGAACAAGAAGTGGTTTTGATATAAGAGAAACTTTCTTTTCCCTTTTTTGGAGAAAGGAGAGATCTTGCAGAAGTTCAAAAGAAGGAAAATTTAGAGATTAATGGAAATGTAAGTGAGAAGTTTTTAAGTGTGCTTTCTTCTTTCTTTTTTAAGTGAGAGATGGAGAGAGAGTGTGAAAATATTAGAGATTTAGGGTTTTTTGTTCTTTTTCGTAAATTTTCTTTTTTATTCTATAATAATTATTTTCTTCAATGTCAAGCAGACAGCGAACCGTGGATAATGGAGACTCTCACATTTGTTGTAACTTTTTAAAAAAGATTATGCTTTTTTTATTATACTAATCTTCTTTAGTGATGTTGCTTATGAAATAAATCATAAACATTACATTAGCATATAGTTGTAGTAGTAGGAGGGATTCACCACAAAATACGAGGTTCTGTAAAGTATATAAAATCTAACTAAACAGTATTATATTATGTGAATCTTTTAGTTCATATATTGAATATTTATTCACAATGATGACTTATAAAATAATATAATAATTACTTAAACAATGTAAGAAAAATATCAACCAATTTGATTGCGTAACAGGAAAGTTTTGGCCCTGGACCAATTGCAGAAAAAATGAAATTACCTGCAAGATATTAGTTTCACTTGAGAGTTGAGGACAAGATATTTTTCATAAAATTGCTGCAATTGACAAATTTATCTGACAAGTAAGTGACAAATTTGACTATTTGAGTAATTTCATTCATAGTTGTTGTGAGATGTCAGAAGGAGAGAGACGACTAAACGCGCGAGTCTTGACAACTGGGGATATTATTACAAATGTGCCCTCGGAAGTCGGAACAATGCACACATTGTTGGTAAGTTTTTGGTTGTAGATGCGCGCAATACATGTTAGCAAAGAAAAGTCCAAAGAGGGAGAGCAAAAGTAGTTTGACTTATTAATTGATGAAAGGTAAAGAAAAGTAAAAAAAACAGGAAAGTTTAAAAAGAAATTATTAAATTCATAATCTGGAGGGACATAAAGCAATGTTAATGATGTTTGATTAGAATTCATGTTTCAATCATATAACGCGGTTTTCTTCCAAAAGCATTATGAACACAGTTAGTAGCACTTGATTGTGTTTCTTTTTTGGATTACATGTAAGATTTTTACTCCATAACAAAATATTACGCTATGGGCCTATGCCATAATAATTATGAAGACAAATTGATGGTAGATAATTGTAAGAGAATCAACTGAGAGTTTAAATAAATAGATTATAATCTTATGTTATTGACTAAGTGCTAAGCTTTGATTTGAAAATGTGAAAGATATTTGTAGTGTAGTTAAGTTATTGGAGGTATATGTGGTCGTATAAAGTTGAACATCCAAAGGCACATGTGAGGGATTGTTCCCAGGAGATGTGTCGTTTAGTCGAAACACATCATGTGTCATGTGACCTTTCTTCTTGTCCAAAAAATTGATTCCTTCTTACACCAACCAAAAAACTTCCCACATCGTTTGTTTATTAACTATTTGTTCATTTGTTGGTTTAGTTTCTACAATATTACTGGAAAGAGTTTTTTATTTTAAAAAAGTTTTCACTCACTCAGTCTTCATCGATATAAGAAACAATAAATACACAACTAGAAGTCTACAAAAACAATCTTTGGACTAACATTCTTCCGTACTATGGGTAGACTATCATTTAACATTTTTTAGCTATAGAAATTGAAGAGAGATAGAAAAATTCACTTCATACTAAAGAGAAACACCCTTTAATTTTACCTTTGTATTAAATGAACTTCAGAAGAAGAAGAAAAGCAATCAACACTTGTGCTTGCGTATGCAAGATGCCAAATCAAAAACTAAAGAGATATTTGTGTTGATTAAAGATAAATTTGTGAAAGATTTTGAATATTGATGTGATTAAACCTTGGAGATAAATGTATTCTTAAGGAACTACAACAGTTTGATTTTACCAAAAAAAAAAAAAAAACTACAACAGTTTGCGGCTGATACTAATTTATTGAGTTACTATTTTAATTTTAAAATTTTCGATGATTACATACTCCTTTCATGGTGGAATACACAACAACATGATTATTGGCATTTGTTGGTACTGCCAAATATAAAAAACTGTACTTATTGACAAAATTCTAAGAACTTTTGTTTTTTCAAAAGATGAAAACCTATATTTTAGTTTATTTTTGCCCTTTGATTATGGAAATCCTTGTGGTTGATCGTGACAACTTACTTTTCGAGAGTCTATATAACATTTATTTATTTATATAAATTAGGTGTAACGACAAATTAAATGATATTAAATTTTGTATTTATTTCATCTACATATATACAGATTTATTTATATGTATTATATATAAATATGACTATCACGTATAATTTGCTTGAGATAACTAATGCTATTGCCTATTGGGATGATCTCTTCGGACTTGCAATCTCATAAAAAAAAAACAAAAGATAACTAATGCTAGGCAACTATGAAAATTCGTCTTGACTCTGATGATAAAAAGACGGAACTATCTCGATGTAGAATAGCTTAAATAGTAGATACAATCATGATGAGAAAGGTAAAGATGCTTTGGCTTTCCAGTGAAGATATATCACCATATTATGATAATGCTCCCAAAAGTGATTTCGACTAAAACGTAACTTTGAGAATAAAACAACTTCACAAAATCTATACGTTTAATAATTACAGGAATGGATATCTATATATATCATAGTCATATAAATTTTGTTTTCATGACTAATTCCTCAAAGTGCCGGCAAAACCAACATTTTAGTATATTTGTTTTCTCTATGATCATCAACCCTTGAAAGATCCATGCGAAACACAACTTGTACATATAATATCGACCTCGAAATTCTGCATAGCAGCCAGCAAGCCTATAGCTAAGTAAAAGTTGGTCCATCAGTCTTTCATTTGGTTTGGTTTTAAGAATGAAGTAGATGCTAGAAAACTTTATTTTTGTTTCAGAACATATGGGAGGAAAGATAATAGTAGGCAAGAGTGTTAACATGAACATGTAGCTTTTAAAATTCGTTTAAGGATAAATAATCTTTAATAAATTAAATGATCTTCGCAGCACAATAATCGTGGCCATGCCTCGATTTAAAACATGTAACTTACAAAGAGCTAAGCATATACAAGCTAATGTACCAATCATTTAAAAATCACGTTCTTATTTAGCATTGTGATTAAGTTCTCTACAATGCTTGACATACCAAATCCGTAGCAGGGTAGCTACTACGATTTTCCGAACTAGCAGTAGCGTAAAACAAAAAGACGAAAATAAATGTGGTTCGGCTTTAACGTAAAATAGATATGAGCTCATTTTGGACTTCGAATTAAGGTTTGTAATTTAAACTAGCTATAATTAACTCCTATCTATAGTATTCTAGAACTACCTTTGAATCATACGTCCAACGGCATTTTACAAATTTTCTGAGATAAATACGGTACAATCGTTTATACAACTAAACATGATTAAGCTCACTACAATGTTTGACATGCCACCAAACCTTAAACAATAAGAAGAAAATTAAGGCTGTGATTGTTTAGGATTAGGATTTCTTTAAAAAAATTGGATGTGATTTTAACGAGTGTGATTTGAAAAAAAAATAGGAAGAATTTCAAATTCTAACTTGAAAGAAAACGCAGAAACATGAACAAAATTAGGTTTTAAATGTTTTTGGGATTCTAAGATATTTTAGAAAAGCAAAATGTGATTGATAAAATTATTAAGTTTTTTAAAAACTGTTATTTATTTTAAAGTCTTTCAGAAGCTAATCCCCAATCACCCTAAAATGTGGTTGGGCAGAATAGAGATGAGTTCAACTTGGGCTCCAGCATAATCCCAAATTGACTCGTGGAACTACTTTTGATCGACACGAAGAAAGTTTACTAATAATGGTTTTTTAAGTCCGAATTGACTCCTCTCTAGTACTACTACAACTGATCCAAAACGTCCGAAGAAAGTTTACTAAGGACAGTTTTCTCTGATATTTTCTCCGTTATACCTTACTCTGTGCTTGATCAAAATCAACTGAAACAACTATATATGACAAGAGAAAATATGCTGAATCCACAGCTTGAGGATTTCTCACGAAAAAACAGTTGAATTATTCATCAATATCAAGCTTCACTTATTGCCTCTCTAGGAAGTGCAATTCAAAAGAAAAAGGTTTTCCCTTTGGTCAACAATATTCGAGGGGAGATTCAAGAAAAAAGAAATAATAAGACAATGCAATCTTCAGTCGTCACCATCGCAGAAAGATTTCACAGCAACATCTGTATTCATCAAGAACACCCTTCATTAGAGACGATGATAATTTCATGACATCAAAAAAGAAATGATTAAAGCAACCCTAAGTGATGATGATATTTCATTTCATCGCAGAAAGCTTTCAAAGCAACATCTTCACATCTCATTAGTGATACTGATACAGAACAGACCAAGAGCCTATATTGATAAAGCCAGACATTTAAACACATCTCAACAAACCATTTAAAACCAGAGAGACTTATGAGAGGAATAATCTCGAAAAGGTTTAACTCTTTTCAACAGATAAAAGAAGAACTCTCATGGGTTTTGCTACTCATTCATTCACGCCCAAACCGGTATATAACAAGGAAAGATGAATCCTTTCTAATCCAAAGTCTCACAAACACAATCAACTTAGAGAAAAGATACCAACTTTGATTCTAAAAATCACCACAGATGTATAATAAAACGAGATCTCAATGCATTTATCAACCAAAAAACCGAATCCGGGAGAAGACAATCATCGAAAAAAGGATCGAATTTCAAGAATACCTAAACATCATCGAGAGATCTCGGAGAAAGATTCAGTGGCCACCGTGCTCCTTAGCATGCTGCTGGTGCTCGAGATGGCGACGCTCGTTTGGGAGAGCGACGAGGTAAGAGAAAGCCATGCCTCCGTAGCAGACATGAAGGAGAGGTACGACGGAGCTTGTCTGGATGTATTTGTCGTTGTAGTTATCGAGACCTTTCCTCACAGATGTCTTCACCGTCTCCACTGAAAACGTCGATTTTATATACCCCGGAAGCTCCTTCACCTTCTTCCCTTTGATCTCGCTGTAAATCCTTCTCATCGCCATTTCGATCTTCCTCTTCTTTTCTTGTTTGGTCTCTGGATTTGTTGTTGCGCGACGAGACAGAACAGAAACTAGCTCTTTTAACCCTAATCCACGAATTGGGGATCGAGAGAAATTAAAAGACTTTTTTTTTTGGAATAAAAGGAAATTTGTTTTTTTATTTAAATATTAAGTTTTCGGTTCGGATTTTTGGGTTCAGAAAGTGAATGACTTTCGGTTTGGTTTTTCTTTTTATTATGATTCGGTTTTATTATGTTTTTAGTTCGATTTATTCCCAATCCGATTGTGTTTTAGTTTCAGTTTTAGACATTAAGTACAACCGAATTGGTCTTAAACTCATTATTCGATACTCTTTTGTTCGGTTCGGAGAGGCAAAACCGGGGTCGGGTCAAATCCGATTGAGAAGTTCGGATCTCAGTTCGTACCGGTTTCACCTGCCATCTCCTTTTTCCTCACTCCTCTGAGTCGTCAGCAACTCGGCATAACCGTTTGATTGACTTTTTCTATCCAGTAATGGCTCGTTTGCTGTCACGATCATTGATCCACACCGGAAGATTCCTTCTCGGCCGCTTCTCCGAACCACCACCGGCGGTGGCTGCGGCTGTGTCCCCGAGTCGCGTCTGCTTTCAGCGATACTACTCGTCGAAGTCCATCTCCCTTGTGTCTCCACTTTACTCACCATGTTTTTCTCTGTTCAGACCTCCAGGTATCGGCAATTGAGACATTCAACTTAGATGAATGTGGAAAGATTCAATTTTGTGGGAAATGATTGATTGATTATACTGTTGATAGGACATGTGATTTGCGTCTTGGTTTTGTTTTTGCAGCATTTTGTAGCTCAGCTTTCTCATCTTCAGCAACAACAACTACAACAGTCGAAGTTGACTCTACAGAGCATGAAGTTGTCATTGCTTTGGGAAGTAACATTGGGAATAGGATGAATAACTTCAGAGAAGCTTTGCGATTGATGAAGCGTAGTGGCATTAGCGTAACCAGGCATAGCTGTTTGTACGAGACGGCTCCTGTTCATGTGACTGACCAACCAAAGTTTCTCAATGCTGCAGTGAGAGGTGTCACCAAGCTTGCACCTCATGAGCTTCTGAGTGCTCTCAAGACAATCGAGAAAGACATGGGGCGTAAAGATGGTATACGGTATGGCCCAAGACCACTTGACTTGGACATTTTATTCTACGGGAAGCTGAGGATAACTTCTGATACGCTCATCATACCACATGAGAGACTCTGGGAAAGGTCATTTGTATTGGCGCCTTTGGTTGATTTGCTTGGATCATCTGTTGATAATGATGCGGTCGCACATTGGCACTCGCTCGCGTTACACCCGGGTGGAATTTTTAATGCGTGGGAGAGAGTAGGTGGAGAGTCACTCATTGGACAAGACGGTGTACAACGGGTGTTCCCAATAGGAGACAAATTGTGGGATTTTTCTAGCAGAACTCATGTGATGGGTATACTTAATCTTACTCCTGACAGCTTTAGTGATGGAGGACACTTTCAATCGGTTGATTCTGCAGTTTCTCGTGTTCGATCAATGATCTCGGAGGGTGCAGATATAATTGATATCGGAGCACAGTCCACACGACCAATGGCCACTAGGATTTCTTGTCAAGAAGAGCTGGATAGACTCTTGCCTGTTCTAGAGGCTGTTCGTGGTATGCCAGAGATGGAGGAAAAGCTCATATCCGTAGACACTTTCAACTCTGAGGTTGCTTCTGAAGCAATAAGCAATGGAGCTGACATTCTAAATGATGTGTCGGCGGGAACCTTAGACCCGAATATGCATAAGGTTGTTGCAGAATCTGGGGTTCCTTATATGGCCATGCACATGAGAGGAGATCCATGTACAATGCAGAATGAAGAGAATTTGCAGTACGATGATGTCTGCAAGGATGTTGCTTCTGAGCTCTACATGCGGGTAAGAGATGCAGAGATCTCGGGGATTCCAGCATGGAGGGTTATGATCGACCCAGGAGTTGGGTTTTCAAAGAGAGTAGATCACAATCTGGATATTATTACGGATCTGCCAAAAATCCGGGAAGAGATGGCTAAGAGAAGCATAGCAGTGTCTCATGCTCCCATACTTATAGGACCTTCGAGGAAGAGGTTCTTGGGAGATATCTGTGATCGTCCTGAGGCCACTGACAGAGATGCTGCAACTGTTGCTTCTGTTACCGCATGCATTTTAGGAGGTGCCAATATCATTAGAGTTCATAATGTTAGAGATAACGCAGACGCAGCAAAAGTATGCGACGCGATGCTGGGAAGAAGAAAGTCAAAAGGATGATTAGAGGCTATAATTATAACTTGGTTTAAGAGCAAAATGCCGAGTGAGTCAATGTCTCTGCTTCGACCTTGTGTTGGCAAAATGTTGGATATCAAACATATGGT
Organism: Sisymbrium altissimum; assembly: GCA_900406495.1. NCBI lineage: Eukaryota > Viridiplantae > Streptophyta > Magnoliopsida > Brassicales > Brassicaceae > Sisymbrium > Sisymbrium altissimum. The sequence continues at coordinate 28,748 of OVBI01000123.1, forward strand.
CTCTCTGTTCAAAACGAACAATATCATTTTAATTTTCTTTTCTTTGCTTTCTAATTTTCTAGAAATTCTACCTGGGTGAACAATGTTGTACAAGAGAAAGGCTGTACATTATTTTCATTTGTTTATGAATGATAAAATCTTCAAGAGTTAGAAGTTCAACATCCTTGGGAACTGATTTATTATAGATTTTGAACAGGTAAAAACTATATCATACAAGAATCGCACTTTCTTCACTTTCAAACTTGCAGGCGATGTGGTGGATCATAATCTAATTTTCCAAAATAGATGATCATGGATTTTGAGAGAGGAGACCAAGACAAGAACAGGCCTGATTATGGCAACTTTCATAAGCAAGACTTTTTTTTATCGGTCAGCTGTGCAAGTGTACAATCAATAGTGTTGTTTCAATTAGGTGAACAAAATAACACATTTTGTAAAGACGAGGAGTTGTGTGCAATTAACCAGAAATACAAAAATAAATAATGTCACAAGTATTGGTGACATGTCGAAATTCTATTGGAGGAGCTTACGAATGAGCAGAGCAATTCAAGTTCATCTCCTTAAGCGAAAGAATATTAACAGAAGGAAGGGGAAGAACAATTTGGCGGATTCAAAGAGAGAGAAAGAGCTTCTCTGCGTATAGAAAGTATAATCCTTTTTGACAAAAATGGCGGAAGAACCACAGAAGGTGTCTTCTTCAGCGTTAAAGCAACCTTCTTCCGACAAGAAACACGAAGATGGTGGTGGGATCAAGCCTCAGGTTTTGTGACTTTTGACCCTTTTGAGTTCACAATTGAAACGAACCGATTCATGCTGTTTGATATTAGAGAATTTGACTCGTGATTTCAGAATTCAGATCGAGCTTATCCCCATGGTGATTCTCCAATGTATCCGGGTCTTGTTCCCGGGTCGAATCCTGGACAGTATGATGAACAAATGAACCGTGGAGCTGGGATTTATGCGGTTCCTGTGCATCAATTTGGAGGCCATATCGCTGGTCTTCCCTCTAACTATCTCATCCCTCTCACTTACAATGTCCCCACGTAAGTACTTCCTTGGATAGACTAGTGTGGAGAAGAGAAGGATCATATTCATTAGATAATTGATTTAGCTCATTGGCATGGTTGAATCCAAACCATTGTTTAGGTCAGATCACTAGTGGTGTTGCTTTCCTGATGACTTAAATGTAGAAAGCTATAGGCTTTGATATTGAATTTCTATTGGGGTTGATGGTTTTTATGTTTTGTTTAGAGCTAGACCAAATAATGAGACTGAGGCTGGGGGAGAGAACCAAGCTCAAGCTGGGCAAGGTCAGCAACAGCAACAGCCTGCACATCAAAGGCAAGTGGTGGTTCGGAGATTTGAGATCGCCTTTCAGCTTGACATATTCCTTATACTCAAGCTTGCTGCTGTCATCTTTCTGTTCAACCAAGATGGTTCAAGACAAAGGCTTGCTGTTCTTGTGATTTTCGCTACCATCATTTACTTGTAAGTCTTGAGGATCTGGTTTTGATTTTTCATTCTTATGCTGGTGTATCTTATGGTTTTCAACTATATGCAATGACCTCTCAAAATGCATGATTTATGATTATAAATTTGTGGTGTTTTGAGCCTTCCGTAAGTATTGGTTAAGAGTTTGGAAATGATGTAACTGATCTCTGTTTGGTGTTGGAAACTGGACAGATATCAAACTGGAGCCCTTGCACCTTTTGTTCGATGGCTCTCACAAGGTATGCATAGAGCAGCAGTACCACCACCTCGACCTCAACGTCCTGCTGCCAGAGCTGATAATGATCCCGCTGCTGCAATGCCACTAAACGAAGATGCAGTTCACGGTAATATATATGACTTTGCAATCTCTTTCTCCCATGGTTTATCTGAAGCCATCACAGCAACAACTTACGCAAAAGCATTTTGTTTCTATGTTTTCTGTGCAGAGGGACAAGAGAATGAAGCTGATAACGGAAACCGAGCAAACGCAGATGAAAATGTCGATGCAGGACACCAAGGGAATCAATGGTGGGGAATAGTGAAAGAGATTCAGCTGATAGTTTTCGGCTTCATAACTTCACTTCTCCCTGGCTTCCACAACATAGATTAGACTTTTTCTGCATACTCTCATCTTCTTCATCAAGAAGGAAGTGTTATGTTATACTCTGTCGTCTGTGATCTCGTATGTGAAAGTACAGAAAATTTTAACCTTAAGACTCAGAATCTTCAACAACTTTAATGTATGTGAGCTGCAGTTTTCTAGCTTTGCCGTTTATTGTTCCAAGCAGAGGAACTCATAAACCAGGCGTCTTTATTTATATCATCTTCTTATACATGATAGAATTCTACAGAAAAATTTCATGAAGGTTGAGTAAGCTGATATGACGTTTCCCGTTTCCTTTATTTATACCGTGCTCTAAAAATACTTTACAATACAAAAAATCGGGATGTATGTACATATACAGAGGGCAGAACAAGAAGAATCAACAAAAAAGTTCATCACATTTCCAACAAAAGATTACTGATTTTCCGAAGCTCCTTGAGAGCTGTCATGGCTGTGACTTGTCCCTTTTCGACCAAGTTGGTCTTGGATATGTTCTCCATTAATCCTGCCTGAACCTGACCTCGTTCTTGCTGGAAAACCGACTCCATCACCTGAACATGTGGTCAAACATCAGAACGTTTCATTTGTAATTTTTATCTAAAAGAACGAATATAAGAGAGTTAAGTTTGTACCTGAATGTGTTCGAGCATGGAATTGCCAAGGTTCTTTAGTGTATTCATCACATTCTGGTCTGTGTCTCCTTTGCTGCTTGAAGATGAAGCCTGTGGAGAAGAATGCGACTCGGAGGAGCAAACCAAATCGCTCTTACTACTTTCAACACCATCAGATCTTGTCTCCTCGCCAGTGAGATTGCGTCCAAACTTCCAAAACCATTGAAATTTTCCTGGTAAAACCTTATTACGCTCCTTACTCGCGGCCACAGATTTATCTGCGGTGTTCTCTTCATCATTAGACTGCGCTACAGGAAACTCAATGCTCGGTTGAGAAGAAATGGGAAGAGGCGAATCTACGGCGCTTGTTTCTTCATCTTTAACTTTCTCATTGGCAAAAAGAATCGACTCGGTACTGCTATCCGAATCATTCTCGATGGAGTTTGAATCTCTGAGTGGACTGTTTGGATCTGAGAAGACATCAGATGAATTCTCCTCAACTGCTGCTATACTCTCTTCACCAGCAGTTTCGAAATCCATATTTCTTTCCTCGGCTTCCTGAACTGAACTATCTTCAGTGTTCACAACATCTACTGTATTAGCTTCCTCGGTTTCTTGAACTGAGATATCTTCATTGTTCACAACATCTACTGTACTAGCAGCCTCCTCAGGTTCAGAAACGACCTGCCGATTAAAATCTTCCAGCAAGTTACGCGCCACTGATGATATAGTAGCTTTGCTTTCTATCTTGGCGCTATGTGTAGGCTCAGACTCTGTTCTGAAAAGTCTTTTCACCTTGAACCATGATGCCTTTTTCTTCGGTGGTACTGAAGGACTCTGTTTCTCTTCCTCTGCAGTAAGAACTCTCCATTTCTCTTCCCAGTAACTCTGTGGTGTAATAATCAATGGGGATTTAGGCGAAGTGGATCCCGAAGGGAAGCTATTAGTTCTCGCCGGTACTGCAGGACTGATGCTCTGATCAAAGACATTGTTTATAGATAGAGCTGATGAACGTACATCTTCATCCAAAGCCAATACTTGTAATGACTTGGCTTTTTCTATTATCTTCCTCACATCAATCTTCTCCGGGAAATTCAATAGTCTCTGGAGACAAGAAGCTGCGTTTTCAGTAGCGAGCAAAGAAGACCGTAAACACAATATCATGGAAACCGCCATTCCCGAGATTAGAGCTCCACGAGGAGAATCAAAGATCTTGAAGCTATGGTTTGTACTGTTATTATCCTCATCTGTTCTCGACGTATTATCAGCTGAGAATATCTCATCCCACACTATCAACAGATCCTGAAGCAAAAACTCTCTTCCAAACAGAACTCGTAACCAACGAAGCCCAAAGTACTGAGGTTCAACTCCGAGTTCTACTAAATGGCTATGCAGAGACGAATCAACAAACGATAACAGATTGTAAAACGCAGTGCACGCTTCAAGAACGGGAGGTAAACCCGTGTGGGATCCGTTAGCTGGAGAGTAAGCGAAAAATCCAGCCATTGAGACACAACCATGAGCTCCACTCATCAGAGCATCAAACATGCAGTAAGCATCATGCTCCATGAATTTATCGGACAAGACAATCCCGAGTTCTCCTTCAGCTCCATAAGCGTCGCTTAACAACACAATGGATTGGATTTCGGGATCAAGCTCATCCAAACTCTTAATTTTCTTGGAATTCCCCTGAATACCACCAATCTCATCGTCTGTGAAATCCTCAAGAAACTTCTTGAAATCAAAGTTGTAAGTGATATCTCTTTCTTCGAAAGATAAACCATCGAATCTGTCGGTGAAATGATCTTCATAACTTTTACGCACTTCAGAGAGACGGTCAACATCAACATGAAGAACATAAAGCAGAGGAGCCAAAAGCTCATGCATTCCTACCAAAAAAAAAAAAAAAAAAAANCTTTAGTAACAAAGTTTTACAATTTTCAAACACACACAAACTAATTGTTTCTACCTTGTCGATAGCCATACTCGGGATGCTTAAGGCACCACAAGAGTAAGATACGTCTTAACATCCCTTGACATCCAGGAGCTTGAAAGTAACTCCAATGCTCGGGATATAACCTTGATAAGTCTTGATCCAAAGTTTTCTCTAGCTCAGCGTTACGAAAGAACCGACCCCATGTACTGTCTGCATTATAGAAACGGTTCCATATAAAAGAGGTAAGAATCTCAGCTGACCAAAAGACAGGAAAATGTATGTAGACGAAACAAAACATGGAAGAATCACACAATAATCTTTGTTTTACCAGGGTTTTGTGATAAGGGATTGTCGATAGAGAGATCAGGAGAGTTTCGTAAATCTTTAGACAAATGTGGATCTATCAAGAGTCGTCTCCTTAAAGCAGCATATCTAATTTGAAAGGGAAAAAAAAAAATCAAATCTTTAAGTTTTATTTACTAACTCAATTCACAAATAAGGAAACTTTGATTGATAATAAAAAAAAATTATACCTTCTGCGAGATTCAGCAGTTGCTTTGCGAAGATCATCGATGGAAGAAGCTTGAAACGGAAGAACACCGAGATTCACGCGCCACCGTACGCCTCTTAGATTGGCGAAACGACGATCCGATTCCGGCATAGATGGCTCGATCTCCGACGGAACCATAGGCTATAACTTCTCTTCGTGTTTCACCAAAATTGATATTCACGAAGAAAAATGTTTATTCCTTTTGGTGGAATAAACAAAAAAAAGAAAAACCAAATGATAACCGGAAAGTTGAAGAAAGAACAGATCGGAACACAATAAAATAGGAGAGAGAGAGAATCAATTCTTCTTTTTCTCTCTCCGAATCCAAGGAAAATAAAAGAGATTAAGTTTCTTTTTTATATATAATCACAGCAGCTTCATTAATTTTCTCATCCTCTGTATAAAGAAGAGAATAGGAAGTTTGTTTGTTTCGTGAGGAAACCAAACTAAAAAGGTGACCTGTCGGAGCAAAGTGGCCGAGATTAATGAACAAGCACCAGCTCAAATACTCTCTTTTATTTCTTTTATTATTTTTACTTGACTTTTTATTATTCTCTTTTTTATACTCTCTTATACAATGAAGAAAATAAAATTAGATGGCTGTTTGAAAGAGTATTAATTTACTACGGTTTGGTTTACTACGTAATACGCTTTTTCCAATGATTTTGATTAAAAACTCATTATTATGCTTTGAATATTTTCATTCTTTTCATATTCCATATTTTGACGAATTCTAACATTTTGATCTTGTTTTTGTTTGTTTTTGTTTTGTTTTGAATTTAAACTTTTGATTTTAAAATCTAACAATTTATCTAAATTTTTTTATAGTTTCTCATTTTTTTTTTCAACTATAGTATCTAAACAACCTTGAATAAAAAGAAAAGCTGTAACAGTTTTATATGCTCATCATACGGATATATACATTATATCTAGATTCAAGTAGTGAATATAATTTATAGCTGTGAGCATTTGGGTTTGATTTTAGATTCGGTTTGGTTAATTGGATTGTATAAAAATTTTAGTTGAACTTAATCAAAATTAGTTTAGTTTAGTTAGTTAATTTTAATTTGATTTGGATCGAATTAAAGAAAAAAAAGATGAAATTTTTTAATCTATAATCAAATTTATTTTTTGAAAACCGTTTAAATAATTTATATTTTATATTAAATTTTTTTTTTTAATTATAAGTTTTTATATAACAAATTATAGTTAGAACTATTACATGTAAAATTAAAATTAGAAGATATATAAATTTACTTTTAAATTATAATATATTTTAATATAAATAATATATTATATTAAGATAATTAAATAAATAAAATATATTGGTTTTTCGGTTTGGAACCGAAACGAACTATTTGAGTTGAGAAACTTTGATTTAATTTGAATCGGTTTAGGTTTGGTTGGTTCAGTTTGATTTGGTTTAGTTTGATTTTTTTGTTCACCCCCTAATAGTTTCTCACAATCAATATACAGATTACACAAAATTTCACATTTGAGGGAGGAAACGAAAAGATTGATTTGCATGGTCTTGCAAATAATAGATTCATTAGTTTTGTTAACCTTCCGATTCAGTATAATGGATTTGCATGGCTTTTGTGAGAAAATGCATATTCGAGTGTAAGTATTAAAAAGGCATATTCCTCGAATTTCACATGTGGCGGCGTAGCCACGAGTTTTAATTTACAACTTGCGAAAAAGTCATATCCAAGTAAGCCTTCACGACACGTCTCCATTACGTGTCAATGTAGATAGACTTAAAACGTACATTTTTATGTGTAGGGTCTTCAGAGAAACTATGTTAAGCATGCATTCGTGTAAATTATTGTGTAGTTTACACGAACCGAATTTACATCAATGGATTGTAAGTATTTCGTACTCTAAAGGTTGTCAAAGTTCATTTTGTCACTTAACAAGTTAACACAATTATAATATTCAAATTTAAAATATGCCAACCAAACCCGAGACATCATCGATCCACTCGATCATTTAATTTATCGATTACTAATTTCTTCATAAACATGATTATGACTGTGTTTAATCGCAAATGACACAAGCAATCGTTTAATCCGTTTAGTAATATTCGAAAGAAAACACAAAAAAGAGTATGTAAAATCCTATTTCTTCAATCCAATCGCATTTTACCTTACAGTACTTTCGAGACTCGCTCCGACCACAAGTCTAATAAACTCGAGCCGATCGATCACTAAATCTATGTGGACCTTTAAGAAGTAGTCTTTGTCAATAACTCACATTCAATCGGAGAAAAAGAAATAAAAACACGACCACGCACCAAAATAGTACTTACCTATCATTTTCTTTTAAAATATTTAGTTTTGGACTATATATAAGTTTTAGTGGACGCGAAAAGTCATATTATCTTTGAGGCAATGCTTGAATGATTGGTGTAATTCGATAGATGCATCTAAAAAGAGCCAGAGAGTTGTTGGTAGAGTCGGTCCTCAAATTGATTTTCCTTTGTAAAAATAATATTAGAATATATTATCGTAAAAATGTTATTATTAGTTTATTGCTTTCAGCGTCGATCTTAATCTTGTATGCCATCCAAAATCTTACACGTGGATACCTCTGCATCACCTCCACCTTTGACATGGAGAAAGACAATAGTATTTGCATCACCTCCAATAGAATGTTCATCTTTGTGTATTTAAATAATTTATGCCTATAAGTTAACTTAATTCAAAACTCTAAATATATATATATATATATATATATATATATATATCATCAACAATTGCAATCATAGAACTTTATTCTATTACAAATTTAAATGTGACAACTATAATTTAAGATACATTATGATTATATATTAATCTCCTTCCGACAATTAGGTGAAAGCAACTTACTAACTACAGCTTCCTATTAGCCTCAGTGTACTCATGTTTGTTTATAATTTAAGATACATTAGGTACTTGTAACTAATTGGAAGCAATATAATTTTAAGATTATTAATGTAGTGGCGGAAAAGCCATTTGTTCGTAAAATTAGAAGAGTCCAAGTTTAATGCAAAAACTGAGGTTTAACATCTTTAGAATTGGATGTTGTATTGTTGTATTTTTGATAAGTTCTTAATAATATAACCGAAGACCAAATAGAAACTTACTATAACCGATTCATATTAAACTAATCCTGCCAAACTTAGAGATGTTGTGACATGTTCGATGGCCTAGTTTAATCTAAGTATAATGTGGCGGAAAAGCCATTTGGTTCGCAAAATTAGAAGAGTCCAAGTTTAATGCAAAAACTGAGGTTTAACATCTTTAGAATTGGATGTTGTATTGTTGTATTTTTGATTAGTTCTTAATAATATAACCGAAGGACTAAATAGAAACTTACTAAAACCGATTCATATTAAACTAATCCTGCCAAACTTAGATTAAACTAGGCCATCGAACATGTCACAACATCTCTAAGTATCTCAGTCACAACCTTAGAAAGGCAGTAATCGAAATTATTATAGCTGTGAAATTGTGCATTAGCAGACAATCTTTGTTCGGTTTGTCTCTATAGCCCATCATTTAGGTTTTAAGGGATAACAATAATTTCGCAAAGCAACAAAACTTTCATATGAATAGGACCATCCCATGTCAAAGAAAAAGAATAATACATTTAGCCCCACATGTCATTAAAATGGCATTTCCGAGTAATGCATGAGGCATCCCTTTTAATATAAACATGAATTATATTTTTGGTTTTTTGCAATCAACAAGTTAGTCGCCATAAATTTAATAGTCGGTAATTATTCAACAAAGCCACTGTGTGAATAATGTGAAAAACACCAAAGTTTGTTTTATGGCTAGCTTTTGTTCTTATCTCGGATCCACCCATGTGGTGCATGGTTCAAGTACGTCTTTCGTATTTTGATCTACTCCTTAATCATGTCATAGATATTAAGAATTTCTTTTATGAATACTGACAAAACAAATTCGATAGGCTTGTGGCATAACTAAAAAAGAATCAAATTTTCGATACTCTTTTACGAAGACATGCAAATGTAAAAGATACATTAAAATCAGTAAATCCTAATTATTTTAGTTGTCGACATTTTAAAATCTGCAAGAAACATCAAAAGTAGATTTTAGCTATGATGAAAATTATGAAGGTTTTGATAGGCTTAGTCTGATCTATGTTTGTATAAAGCTTAACCTTAATTTGGTTTAATCCTAATACAATTTTAGTTTACGGTTAATGTGCTGATTTTGCGATCAACATTTATCTAATATAGACCTAAATTGATTTTTAAAAAGTTTAAAATATCCAAGAACCAACTCACTTGCTTTTTGCCGACCATTGGCTTTTTGGCCGACCACAAACAAATACCCTACCTCTTATATTAGATTCATCATCCTCTCTGAACATCATCTTTTAGAATTTAGAACTTGAAATCACTTCTTTACACTTTATTTCATAATGGGCTTACCTTGATGAATCGACCCGATAACTTTATCAAATGGGCTTTGAGGCAACACTGCAAGAACTCCAATTATTCTATCAAAAGACGCGTCTGTACTTAAAACGGATGTGAACTTCAATATTCACGACCCGAGAAGGAAACATTAGCGGGCGTAAAAATGTCATTTTCAAAACCTTAGGACAATCTGAACAAACTATACAAAATACAAGGACTTAAAAAGTGAAAATACAGAAAAGCTGGGCGCATTCCCAAAGTAAAGTACCTAAACGAGAACGGAGAGTGACGTAAACCCGACCGTTGAGAGGCACCCTTTCAAGTCGCCGCCGGTGACATAAAACCGCCGAAGCAAAACATATCTCAGAATCTTCCATTACCCTTGACAGAAAGATCTTCACTTTCTTCTGCTTTTCACCCTTTCCTCAATCTGTGATTGCTTCACTGCAATCAACCCTCCATCCCTTCTCTTTACTCTCTTCCAGGTTTGCTTGTTTCTGTCAAACGACTGTTAGGCTTTCTCAACTTTCTGTTGTTTGCTTCTTTCGATTATAATTTGGAAAGTTAAGATCTTTTCAGCTCAATTTAGTTACAGAGTTTGTATATGTATTGTAAGAGGCTAGTGTTTGTTAGATGCACGAAGGTTTGTTTTCTTGATTAGTCTTATGTTCGATCTGTTTCGTTATCTTGTCTGGAAGTGTTGGCTTCATTCAGAAATCTTTAGTCTTTCTATGAAAAGTCAATATCTTGTCTGAATTTAGAAGTGTCTTCAATGTGCAAGCGTTGATTCAGTCCTTTTCACTGTGGGATGTTAATGAGAGTTAGGAATCAGAATTATGATTTTGTGCTCAAATTGGGTTTGTTGACTCGTTTGTGAAGTGAGGATTCTGATAAGGGAAGGTTTTTGTATGTTCAGGGTAAGAACTTATATGGTATGATCTTCTAAGAGGAGGATATAAGCCTCTGTGGTTGGGGTTCTCGATATGGAGGAGAGTGAAACGAAGGGGAGATTTGGGAAAGAAACTGAGAAGGGTTGTGTCTCAGTTGAGAAAGTTGGTTCTACTTTACTCTCATCTCTTGTGAAGAAAGGGAAAGAAACATCTAATAAGAGAAAGTATACTAAGCGTAAAACCGAGGAAGAAATATGTTCAAAATCCAGCAAGAAGAAGCATTCTCGAGGATGGGTTCGTTGCAATGAGGAGGCAGAGGAGGAGAAGGGTAAGAGAACGAGGAAGAGGAAAAGTAAGAGACAACAAAAGGGTAATAAGGTCGAGGTCGATGAAGCGTTACGGTTGCAGAGGCGAACGAGGTATTTGGTTATTAAGATGAAGATGCAGCAGAATCTTATCGATGCATACGCAACTGAAGGTTGGAAAGGTCAGAGGTACAAACATTTTGAATTTATTCTCTTCTACCTGTGTTTTTATGTGGAAATGTTTTAGATTATTGCTATTTTGTTGGATATATTACCAAAAGAATAGTTAATATTACGTTACGAACTAGTTTTATTAAGTGTTGTTGCTGTCATTACTTCCTTTCTACAGATTGTGTTTATTTGTTTCCAAACTGATCGTTGATGTCTTATCTTCTTCTTAGGCATTGATTGTTTTAAACGGAAAGACAAACTTTGCAATTGCGTTGGCGTTCACATACTTAATAATTTTTTTACCATCATTTTCAATATGGAAATGCAAATGAAAGCGCAAAGAAACAAGCATGGCCTTATTTTAGTTGCAAACAGTTATTGTGGTTTGACTCTTGTATTTCCGTGGTTTTTCTTCAGCCGGGAAAAGATTAGACCAGACAAGGAGCTTGAGAGAGCACGGAAACAGATCTTAAACTGCAAACTTGGGCTACGCGACGCCATTCGTCAGTTGGATCTTCTTAGTTCGGTAGGAAGCATGGAAGATAAAGCGATGGCTCCAGACGGTTCTATTCATCATGATAATGTAAGAATGTTGTTATCAGGAGCTCAATTTAATCGCATGCACTGGAAACATGTTTACGTACACTGGAAATTGTGTGATCAGGTTTTACATTTTGTAGATATTTTGTGCCGAATGCAATTCGCGAGAAGCTTTTCCGGACAACGATATAATACTTTGTGATGGAACGTGTAATCGGGCATTTCACCAGAAGTGCCTTGACCCTCCTTTGGAAACAGAAAGCAGTATGCTTTGATCATCTATTACATATTTATTGTCGTAGAAAGTTTATACATTCTGGTTTCTCCACCCGATTTTTTTTTTGTTTACGTAACTTCAACAGTACCTCCGGGAGATCAGGGTTGGTTTTGCAAATTTTGTGATTGCAAAATGGAAATCATCGACTCAATGAATGCTCAAATAGGAACTCAATTCCCTGTGGACAGCAACTGGCAGGTAACCCTTTGGCAAGAACCAGAGTGTTTTTCATTTTGTTTGAATGCGAGAGAGAGAGACACTTCACTATCAGAATTCTGCTTTACTCTTGTAGTTTTGAAACCTTTACACCCTTTTCTATGGTTAAGGATATTTTCAACGAAGAAGCTAGTCTTCCTATTGGATCTGAAGCCACACTGAACAACGAAGCGGATTGGCCTTCGGATGACTCTGAGGATGGGGATTATGACCCTGAAATGAAGGAAAACGGAGGAGGAAGCAGCAACAGAAGCGATAGTGGTGGTGGTGGTGATGGTGATAATGATGGAGAAAGCATTTCGACTAGCTTGAGTTTAGCTTCTGATGGTGAAGCCCTTTCAACAGGATCATGGGAAGGCCATGAATTTGGCAATATGGTGGAATCATGCGAGACAAGTAATGAAGAAACTGTATGTGGGCCAAGGCAGCGGAAGACTGTTGACTATACAAAATTATACCATGTGAGTACAACATCCATAGATTTTAAAATCCCTTAGAATCTCGCTCTGCTTCGGTTTGTATTTGATGATGGTTTTGTATTAGGAAATGTTTGGAAAGGATGCTGTTTTGCTAGAGCAAGGTAGTGAAGACGAAGACTGGGGTCCGAGTGACAGAAGGAAGAGAAAAAAGGAATCTGATGCAGCAAGCACACTTGTAACTATGTGTGAAAATAGTAAGAAAGAACAAGATGTGAAAGAATTACCGGAACAGAGAGATTCTGTCTCTGTAGAAGGTAAAGTAGGACGAAGGCCTATGTTTAGACTCCCGAGAGCTGCAGTTGAGGTCTGAAATTGCCAATTCCCTGTCTAGTGTTTATGTGTAGTTACCGTAAGAAACAAAACAGATTACTAAGTTAAAAGTTATTTGCATAAATGTATCAGAAGCTACGTCAAGTGTTTGTAGAGAATGAGCTTCCTTCAAAAGCTGTGAGGGATAGGCTGTCAAAAGAGTTGAGTCTTGAACCAGAGAAGGTAACACTGAGACCCAAAAAAGTAATTTTAAGGATGTATCTTAGAGCGTTGGAATGGAAGCTTTTTAGGCGCATTCATGTAGTTAACGAATATTGGCTTTCTTAGTATTGATTTGGCTGGCTCTGGGCTTAAATTTCATTTTTCAGGTCAGCAAATGGTTCAAAAATGCACGGTATATGGCTTTGAGGCATAGGAAGGTAAATAACTGATTACAAAATTATCGCTATTACTAGCTTTATTTTCACATATGAAGAATGTCTGGACTCCGTCATAGACGAAAAATTTGTTACAATGGCCATTCCTTTTCTATGATAGGCGGAGAGCATGAAAGAACCTGAGGATTCTAAGGCAGTCTTTGGACCAGAAGCAGTCATGCAGAACAATGAAGATTCTAATGAAATTCAAGAAACCGTGGTCGAGACCGTTACAGAGAGAAACAGAGAAATAAATGAAATTCAAGATACTGTGGGTGAGACTGCCATGGAGAAAAACTCCGAAGCAAAGGAAATGCAAGATAGTGTTGACGATGCGATGGAGAAAAACACAGAAACAAAGGAAAAGCAAGATGTTGTGGACGATGACATGGAGAGAAACACAGAAACGAAGGAAATGGAAGATGTTGTGGACGATGACATGGGGAAAAACACAGAAACAAATGAACTGCAAGATGCTGTGGACGAAGACATGGTGACAAACACAGAAACGAAGGAAATGCAAGATACCGTGGACGTGAATAAAAACACAGAAACAGATGAAATTCAATATACCCTGGACGAGACTAACACAGAAATAAATGAAATTCAGGATACCAAGGACGAGACTGTTCCACTCGTATATGATGGTACAACTGAACAGACGACAGTTCTTGCCTGTAATGATAGCCAGGAGGAAATTGAACATGTCAATGTCTCCTTTCCTACTCGCGCAGAAGATGAAAGTCAACAGTATCTTGAGCAGAAGGACCCATCTTTCGCTCCAGTGGTATGATATAAACCCGTTTTCGTAAAATGAATTTATTATAGAGCATAACTAGTTATTGATTCAGTGCTGCTCCTTTGAACTTGCCTTAACCCAGTGGTTTTGGAAAATAGTAGATTCCTTAAGTTAGTTGCTTTTATTTTTTGTACAGCCACATGAAAGGCTAAGCAACCAAATGAGCTTAGAGACGCCTCTGGAGGGTAAGGAGACAGAGGACAAGATGACGGGAGAGGAAGAATTTGAAGCAATGATGGAGGTGCTTTGTAGGGCAGAAAACAAGTTACTGGATGTGACGCAGAGGCTTGAGAGATTTAGAGCACCAAAAGCCCGTAAAAAGTTAGGCAAGTCTTCTTCTTGTTTACCTGAAGAAGACTCTGTAGTGTATGTTCCAACAGCTGAGATCAAGGAGAAAAAGCAAAAAGAAACGTAGATCCCTTGCACAAGTTTTGGTATTGTTAGATTCTTTGGGAAATCAAGTCTAAGAATACCTCATGTAGCTTTTGTATTGTTCAGTTTGTATGAGTTCATAAACTTCAAATTAATCCCAGGAAAAAAATAAAAACTGGGGTTTTTTTTTAATATAAAATTTTAGCTCCTTTGATTTAACAAATATCTTAGTTTACGAACCTTTCTTTTACTCTCTATACCAAATAATTTAGCTTTTACTTTTAGGTAAGATTTAGGCTTTTTGTATATCGTCTGATTGGATAACTCATACTTTCAATAAAGCGATTCTTTAACGGTTAGAATGAGGAAAAAAGCGCTAATCGCCTGAACATAACTCTTTTAACAAGCCTACTGTCACTTCTTATGAGTTACAGAACATTTGGAAAAGATTGGTAAATGTCTCTATCTAATCCTTACAATATGTATTTGATTTCTGTTCATTATTCAAGAAGATACATTAGCAAAATCTGTAAGAAAGTCATATGCGTTTTAATATTTTTCTTTGTGCCAACTAATATAAATAATATTCATCAGGTGTTTGGAAGTTCAAATAAACCCTTACAGTATTACCTCTTACAACAAAACCTTTTCACAAAGATTGCATAAAAGAACCGGTTTTAGTACAAAGAAATAAATTAAAAGTTTATTTTTTTGGAGAAAAGGCTAAGAAATAAATTAAAAGTTGAATAGACAATTTGGATCATTATACGCTGCGATTGCCGATTGTATCTTTGTCTCTACTGTACTCCTCTCTTCTTCATCCGCCTGCAAATTCAGCACAGGAAATCTCCATGTAAGTTGACTTCTTGAGTTGATTTTGAAAAAGAATTCGATAATTTTCAAAAAAAAAAAAAAAAAAAAAAAAAAAAAAAAAAAANAAAAAAAAAAAAAAAAAGAATTCGATAAAAGTAACTAGAACAGTAGAACTCATAGATTTGTTTGTATATACTAATAGCATAAGTATATACAACAAGATAGTAGGGTAAATCACTGTTTTATATAATTTGAAACGACAGACAAAGACAGGTTGGAAAATGAAATGCTCCACCTTTTTAAGAATAATTGATTGGAGTAAGATTTTACCAACTCTCCATTTCTCACTGGTCTCCGAACTGTATTTTTAGCGTCTGATTATATTATGTTGAAAAATTAAAATGCTATAAAGGTGAGCGAAAACAACTCAACATTATTATATTTAAATGCTAGGCAAGAGATAATAATATTTGTTGTACTTAATTTTCCAACCTATTCAGCATACTGTTCTACCCAATTTGTCATTAGATCACGAGATTAGCATTTTGGAAATTAGATCTTTCAAACCAAAGTACTACTATTTGGTAATTAAAAAAAAAAAGAGTAGAGAAACGATAAACCGCTAACAATAAAAAAAAAAAAAAATCAAAGATAAAAGGTTTAGGGACTAGTAGACACTATTATTTTTTACGTTTTTGACAAAACTGAGTATAATTAACGAAGGAACGTCTAATACCTTTTCATATTTGAAACTAAAAAAGTTGTATAAATTTTAAATTTCAGGAAATAACACAAATGGTTTTGCTGATTGGCCATATTTAGCCGGCATTTACTATTATTGTTAAATGTTAACTGATAAATAATTAATCTAAGGTGTACTGACATACTGTGGGTAAAAACTCACGTGCAAAGCGGTAAGCGAGAAAGAGACAAATTTTGAAGCGCGTGAGGTTACAAATAGCCACGTTTTACAGCTGCTGCAATACGCTTGGCTGACGACGCATTATGCGACACGAGGCATTAAGATTTCACGCGCAAATTTAATCAAAATATTCTACTACTAATTTTTAATGACAATAGCTTTTGAGAGAATCTAACCCCTCCCAAAAAAAAATGTCAAGGGGAAATTCGAAAAAGAAGTGATGGGCTCGAGGCCACCTCAATAATTGGAACTTTAATTGATTAATTAAGATAACAAGATTATAATTTTTTATTTACTTAAGGTGTAATAGAATGAATTAAGGTCCACTGAATGGAGACAAAGTGGTAATTAAATGGGTCCTTCTAAAGGTTCACTCTTTTGAATATGATAGTGATTTCCGCAAATAATAGTAAAGAATTTGTTTTTGTACTATTGTATAATGAATAAGAACAACCAATTTTTGTTAGCCAAAAAAAAAAGAATAATTCACTTTACTAAAGCATTTTAGTCATATGTTTTTTATTCACATAATTGATTGATTGATGTACACCTAAGGGTTTGTCTACGTGCCGTCAGGAGACCGTTTTTCACCCAAATCACCAAAAGGAAAATTCATATTGGGTATAAATCTCTCAATTATTTTGACAGGAAAAATAGGAAAAATATGTTTGGTCGGTGTGCTTTTATAGTCCGACAAATACCATAAACTAGTTAATTACTTAGTTAGCACCATATCGATCTAAACAATTTTTACACAGAATTTTCTAAACTAGTTGTATTATCCATATCTTTTCAATACTAACATTTTATGTATAACTTGGTTCGGTCACTGCAAAATAAGCGTCAACCAAAACAAGACCATTTTTTATGTATATATACTTCCGTTTAGAGTTTAACTTTGACCTCAAACAATGACATATGTTACACTACATTTGTGCTCGTTAGCACAAGATAGTAGTAATTTCAACCCAACCAAACCAAACAAATAATATAGACTATTAAAAGTGATAGAAATTGTAAGAAAAAAATAGATATAGAGAGGTAGAGAGAGGTGAAACCTGGAGGAAGAGAGTGGTTGAGAGACGAGATGAGAAGGAAGAGAAGTTAGTAGTGAGAATGTTGAGATTCAAAGACTCCAACACTTTGCAAAGCTGCAACATTGTCTCTCTCTTCTTGCTACATGTTATGCATACCACCACTGTCTTCTCTCCCATCCACGTCACCGTCATCTTTTCATTTTATAAGAATTTGGAGTTTACTTTACTATTTTGAAACCTACAAACATAAACATGTAAAAAAAGATGCACACTACTACGTATAGTACTTACTTCGAGAACTTCGATGAAGGGGTGATTATGTACTCTAGTGATTGATGATCCAAAAGTATTGTAATCCATCTGCCTGGACTTCTTTGATCTCGTGACATTATTGCCTGAGAGATCTTGCTGCTGATTTTCTGGGAAATTATTGATACAATCGAAATCTCTCGTCGGATTTTCTAGCAATATTGATCGTGATTCCAGCTCTCTGATCTCTACTTCTAGTCTCTTCTCTTGATCAATAAGTTCTTGCATATAATCGATTGAATCTTTGATGACAGATGCCTTGTCCAACTATATATAATAATAATAATTTAAATTAACAAAATCCAATTTTAATCAATCATTACATGTATAGAATTATATGTTTATTATTAGTGGACCAAATTATATTTTAGTTTGGCTTGACATGGTTTTAGAAGATCAGATTTTTGTTGCCTTTTTATATTTAATGGTTGGTTGGTTTTGGGGGGTTTAACTATGTATATTGGATATTTCTCTAGTTTTTATTTCCTTGATAGAAAGATGAGGAAATTTTATTCAGTTATTTAATTCCTGTTGACCCAGAAAATCTTTGCTGGTGACGAAATTTAATTTATTAATTATTTGGATATTAAAAAAATGAAATAAAAGAGACAGTTGATTAAAATTAATTAGAGAAACCATTAGTGGAACTAATCACACCTTGCTTATATTGGGAACGACAGATCGGAGAGCAAAGAGTCTCTGGTTAAGCTTTTGCCTTCTGTTCCTCTCAGAGACAACGTTCTTTGAAGACGCCGGCGATGTTGCTGCTCCGTCCGGCGAACTCGAGTCGCCGGAACCCGAAAATGCTTCTTCCAACGGCCAGCTAAGTTGATAATTTAAACAACTTCATTACTCAGTGACCAACTAAAAAAAAAAAAAAAGAAAATCAGGAAAAAGAAGAACTTAAAGAGACTCTGGAAGTACCTGTCAAATTCGAGTTCTTGATTCTGGAAGAACATTGTTGTTTCCCAGTAATTCTTGTACTCACCGTCAAGATCTTCCATTTTCGGACACACACACACAGAAAATAAAATAAAACAAAACGATGCTTTCTTGAAACGGAAGGTTTTGTTTTTGTGTTTGTTTTTTCTTTCTGTCTTTCTTTTGATTTAGTGTACTGTCTCCAAACGAGTGTGGGCCGAGGATTTTATACACAAAGAGTCTGACAGAGAGAGAAGGTACAGTTTTTAGGCACGTGGGATATGTAGGATCTTAATCTCCTGAAATATTATCCGATCTGACCGTTCGATTCTGAGATATAAAATTTGATCCCTCCTGTCCAATAAAAAAATAGAAAAATAGAAAAACCAGAGATTGGGATATCTTTCCCTTTCACTCGCACAATATTATAGTCATATGGGGAGGGGATTCCTTACAACGTAGTACAACTAGAGTAACAGTACAATTCAAAATTTCGTTTTAGTTTTGCTAGGTGTTTTTAACTCAATTAAAATCTTCACATGGATTTTTTAAAAAGAATTCGGGTGTTCTATTATGTCTTTAATTTTTTTTTACCATAAATGTAAAAAAAAACAACTATTCACCAAACACACGTCATTATCTTTAAAGAACGGTAATGATGGTTTTCATACACGAATTCTGGACCAGAAAATTTGCTTCGTTGTTACGCATTTGGTTCGCATAAACCACATTAGGTAAATATCTCTCCAAAGCTTTGTTGCATACGATGGCCACTCGTCCCGATGCTCAATGATATGCACCATATATATCAGTATATTATGATTTTTTAGCATAAAATTTAGATTTCGATCAGATTATTTTTAAAGGTTTTTGGTCCGAGTAGGTCAAAATCAACATAAAACGAAAGAAGATAGGTAATTTCGAAATTCAAACACAGGTGGACATCATGTTAATTTGTCTGCAATGATTATAACCAATAATTGTGATGATTGTCAACTTTTTCGCTAAATTTTTACTTAAAAATCTAATCTAATTGGGCCCAGAAGGCTCTTTACTAACCTTTGGATTGAACGCAGCGAATCATGTCTAGTTCTGATGTGTGTGGGCATTTCAATTTATTGTGATTTGTGTGTATAAAAAGTCCATTCCATACATATATACATTGCTATTAAATAATTTGAGGTACCTTTTAGAAAAGGTAGCCATGGACATAATTGGCAATCAAAAGCAGTAAAATTTAACTGTGAAAAACAAAATAATGTGGGAATGATCCAAAATCTAAGGTGTTTAAGAATCAAATATCATAGAAAGCATAGATGTCAGATGATCCCCAATTCTGCGAATTGCATATGCAATTTTATTCTGGTGAATTACAAGGTTATTTTTCGTTGTTTAATTTTAAAATCCCAAAAATCATATGGCCGCAAATTTAAGAATTTGGTAGTAGATTTATTTTGGACAAATATTTATTTGTATCTGAAGCTGACGAGCACACACACATACATGTCCTCACGCAACCCATTTATTTGAATCCCCACGAGGAACATGTTTAACCCGTTCTATAATTATATTATTAGAGTTGATCCGGTCGGTCAAGTGGAGCCGTAATTTGAGTTATTTTATGATATTTTATGTTCGTACGTGTGAATAGAACTCTAAACGCTTTTATTGTTAAACACATTCAGCAGTTTCAAAATTCCGAAACTACACATCGGATAGAAGATACACATATTAATTTGTACGATCTAGTCCGTTCTGCATCATACACCGTGATCATTATAAACATTAAAACGAGTAATCATTTTTTTTTTTACCAAACATTGATATCGGAAGCTTATCGCTTTGATTTAATTTGGATTAGAACCAACTCACGGTAATTCAATTGTTAAAGGATTCAGCTTATTTTCTGCGACTTCAGTGATAGTTTACTACTGTAGACGTTTTTAATGATAACATTACAAAGAAAAATAGAAAAAAAGAAAAAACAAAGTGGAAAAGCGGATAAAAGTAACTTAAATATCGTCGCCACCGTAACGCGAGAAGTTAAAGGGAGAAGCGATCCGATGGATAACAATGGAAGGAGAGACAAATAAATCTGGCTCCGAGATGAGAACGCCATCGAGGGTAAAACCTGAAGCTGAGTTGTTGGTTACAACGATGGAGTTTCCAGAGAGAAGCGTTGGGAGGCGACAGAAAGGCTTCATGAGGCTCATGTCGTGGAAATGAAGCACTTGTGGGACGATATGGTAAGCAGCAACGAGTGGTGACGTGGCGTTGATTCCTTCGACGGAGGTTTTGGGAAGGAAAAGAGTGGAAGTGAGAACCGGACCGTTTATCTCGTCGTTTGTGGAAAGGAAAGCTTCGCTCCAATCGTCGAAACTTCCGCCGGAGATCATTGCATCGATGATTTTGATTGCGAGTTTGTCTTGCTCATCGGCCGCACGAGAGGGAAGCTGAGCGGAAGATGTAGTGATGATGATGGAGATGATGAGGGGAAGGATAAGAGGGAGGTGTTTGCTGCTTGACATGGAAGAAAGCAGAAGAAACCTTAAATTTCTCTAGGTCAAGAAACGATATTGGTGATTAAGTGTTTGAGGTTTTAAAAATAAAAATATTTATAAAAGAATAATCGGCATTTTAAGGTGAGGAGTAGTAGTTGGATCATGTATGTGAGTTATCTGGTTTGTAGTTGGACAATGCAAAAGCTATTAGTATTTTTCAAGTGCATTTAACATGAGCGGCCGACTTTGAATTACAGTTTTGAGATTTTTACAAACTATAGCAATAAGATTATGATAGTACTGTTAATGATGGAATGATGATGATAGTACTGTAATTAACGATACTAATGCTGATGATAGTAATATAAATATAACGCCTAATTTGGAGAAGTTATTTTCTCGAGATATAGGACTGTAGATATCTAATACTTTGAAATTAAGTAGGAACCATGTACAACAAATGGGATGTTCCCTCGGAGTCGGAGAGCAAAGAAACGAGACCAAAGAACGACGATTTGCCAAGGTCAGGAAACGTGAAGCTCAGATCTAGTGAAACTAATGGCGGAGGACTGGCGGAGGGGAAGAAACTGGACGAGCTACAAGTGACGCCATGGGAGGAGAGTGTGCGTGAGTCAATAGCGACGATGGTGGAGAATGGTAATCAGATAATCCGACTTTATTCATATTCACTGAGTAACTGAATTTTCTTAGATTTGTTATCTATTCAAATAAATAAGAATACAAATTAGGTAATTAGATATATGCCTCTAAAATACACTTCCTTAGTATTTTGTTAACTTCAAATGGGAACCAAAACTCAGGTATTTTAAAATACGATATAATTTGTATTTCATGCTGGGCCTCTTTCTACTTACTTCTGGTTGTATTGGTTTTTGTTAGTATCTTTGTAAATTTTGTATTTAATGAATCCAAAAAAAAAAGTTTAGCAAAAAAAAAGAGATTATGGGACCTATAGAGATTAGTGGTTTGACCCACAAAAAAAAAAACAAAAGAAAGTGATTACTGCTGGTCAAAGTTTCGATCTTTTTTGGTGATTAAGAAAAAAAATCAAAGGAAAAAGCAGAACAGTGTTTAGTTAGGATTTTGTCTTTACATTATTAAGTCGTGGCTTGGGTGGCCCAACATGATCTTGGTGATCAAAGATAATTATAATAAAATTCGTTGGTTAAATAAAAATGTCTTAACATACTTCTGTAGATACCACGTGTCTGGAGAACTACGTATGACATGACTTGGTATGGTTTTGATTATGAATTTAATAAAACTTCGTGATATTCAATTTTTATCGACATCAATCAATTTTTTGTGGGGATAAATATTGGATAGTATAAAATATTAGGCTAAAAGCCGGTTTAGCTACTATCTGTGGAACATTCATAAATCTGGATGACTCACCATTGCAAATATATGAAATCAATGATATTAGGTCTAAATGACAACTAATCATTCCCTATATTGTCGGATTCTATTTAATTTTCTTTTATTAAGGGAACATTGAACATATATTCCATATCTAACTTATTTTTGATCTCTATAAAATGAGAGAGTAATTTCTAGAAGAAATTGTATCTTTTTTCTTGTAAACAAAATGTAAAAAAATAACTAATAAATTCCTTAATCCAGTTCTGAGTTACTTTTTGACATGTTATATTTGTTGAAAAAAATTGAACTTATCTTTCTGGAACTAAAAATTAGCCATATATTAATATATTTTTGATATTCTTAAATCTTAATACAATTGCAGCTCTTTTTTTTGTGCACGAACAATTGCAGCTGATATTTTGGAAAAAAAAAAATTTGAACTCCAATATTTAAGTAGAAGAAAGAAACGAGTAATCCAAACTTATTATCGGTTCAATCTAACGTTACGATTTCTACTCTGTACGTAGAGAATTCGGTTAAACCAACTTTGACGACCTAAACACAGCCATTAAACAAAATGAAAATCGAAAAATATGATGAAAGCAAGAGAAGCATATAAAAAATCACACTTTTTTAACTCAAAATCTGCAAGAAACATAATGGGCCTAAGTAGGCACGTATTTGACAGCAATATGTATATATTTTGGGTTCAGCCCAGATAGAGAGATGCATTATGGGTTAGCCCGTTTGAATATTTCAAGTTTGTAGGGTCGATTGTTGACTTGACTGTTGAGTCGAGTGTCTTAAGCGCGAATCATTCTTAAAGAAAAGGAATATAAGTGTATGATAACTTTCAGTTTTGCGTGTAGCATTTACGCTTACAATTGATAAAATAAAATTGTCTAAATAATTAAATTTGCAAGTTTGTTAGACAAACTATATAGTCAAATGTAACCGTAAAAATACAACATAAATATTAAATACAAATACTCCAAAAAACATTAACAATAGAAAATCATATCTCTGAAGTCCATAACCTTCCGACAACCTAGAGGACTTCAAAATGGTTAATCAAGTGCACACATAAAGATGAAAATGATGTTCAATCACTTGAAACTCTTTTGATATAGATAGACATATCAGAGTTAATGAAACTGTGCGTCCGAACTATCCATATTTTAAAGAAATTGGTAGCTATTAAAGTTTGTTGAAAAGACACCAGTGACATCAACATGGAGGAATTGATTACAACGATGATGTTCATAATAGACGTAATATTCTTTATCCGGCTTTGCAAGTGTCGGAACGATTCAAACGCAATGGATACAATGTAATTTTGATAGACGTTTTTGGATGGACTTAACGACTTATATATGTTACAGGTTTATATATTTCTTGATCCATCTTGAAAGTGCATACAAGTCATATTGAAGTCTGTTACAACAACGATTAAAGAAGAAGCGAAGAGTTTTACAGTTTCTATACTCTTGTCTCTCTCTCTCCATTAGTTTTCATGTAAGAGCTAAGAAAGCAATGTGTTTTTATTTTGTATATAAAGCGAGTTTCTTTGCCTATAGGCATCTAGTAACAAGCCAGTTTATTATTCCTTCTATTTTTGAAAGTTAAATGTTTTTTTAAAAAATTATGTTTCAAAAAAATAAAATTTTTAAGTTTTCAAAGCATGGTTTATTAATTATTAATGATAAACTGTAAATTTAAAAAAAATAAATTGAATTTCTTAAAATAATATTGGTATAAAATTATTGGAAAGTGTTAATAATAGATTTTGATATATTTATCCTCAAATTTTAATATGTTTTCTTAATATGTATAAATATATCCTAAAATATATTATTAAAAAAGAAAAGGAGTATATATTATCTTTTCGGACAAAAATAATTGAATATCTGGAGAAATACCTTCTCAAATAAATAAGATGTATCTTCCATTGCCAATCAAGTCTACTCATAATTCTTTTAACTGTAAATTTTGGAGTAATTCAAAATTATTTTTTGTTTCTTAATATTTATACCTTTTTTTCACTGAAATTGAAAATAACGTTCTTTTCTAGTCGACAGTAAATAAAAAAAAACCATTACAGAAAAAAACTTATCTATTGAAGTTATTTATTTGTCTTGCGATGGACGTAAAGAAACATTCGTTCAACTGTACCCAACAAAAGACAAATACAAAAGTGCGTGACAATAAAATTTGTTAAAAAGAAAGAGCTTAATTATTCCTCTTTGACCGATCCTCGTCAATGATTTGTTCCGTTTTGGTTTTCCTTTTTATTTTAAATTTGATGTCAAATTAGGCAGGACATAATACTTACTAATTAGGTACAATTTACCAATTATGATTTTTTATTAAGAAATATTAGGCGTTGCTACACTTTTCGACAGGAAAAAAAAATTTGTATACCTTCAAATAAATTCGACTAGAAACCAAACTGTACTTATGAAAAATGTTAACCTCATCAAAAAATGAATACTCTATATTTTCCACTGTATGCATATATATATCCTTGGGAAAAAAATATGTATATAACCTAGCGAAGGTGACTAATACATATATATAAATAAAGTTAATGTTCCCAACAAAACAAAAGTAAAGATACGTACATGAGCTTTATTTTTGGATACGACGCTAGATGATCTAAAGAATTATGTGAAACCAAAATTTCTTCTTTTAAAGTTATAAAAATACTGAAAACTATCAATAAAAGATGTAAAAGGTTAAAAATGCTTTTTTGACTGCAATAGTTGAACATTGTACTACATATCGTAATATCCTATATAGCCACTTTATTCCCATTTTCAGTTTTTTTTTTTGATAATTAAATAACATGAAATACAAAAAGAAATAGAATAAATGTTCTCCAATCATTGTAAGCTATTATCAGATAAAATCATTTAGCAGTCTATATAACGAACAGAAATACAGAATGACAACAAAACATACGTAACTTTAACAGATCAATACTATTAGGGTACTAAAGCGTAAGAACCATAAGTAGAATAATTTAATTACTGTACCTATTGGTTTAAATAATTAAATTTGCTTAGTTGCCTGTTTGTGTGTGGGCTTTGAGCAAGCACCCTTGATAAACTAATTTGAAACCAAGTATTTAGTAAAGTTGGAAAGTAAAAAACCATTTACACCAACAGTTTAGTTTTTTTTTTTAATCAGAAATGTATTGTAGATTTTCGTTTAAGTAAATGGCCGTAAAGGAAAAAAAAATGTTTTGAAAATATAATGATGGCATTGTATTTTTTTTTACTTTTTTTTATTCGACTTTAAGTCCGATTTCTTTAATCTAACCTGGAGGTTATGATTTTATGAAAAAAAGATAATCGATCTGATAAAAGTAACCCTAAGCTCCCTTTATACCATTGGAAGATTTACTTTCTTTTGAAAAACAAAATCTTTAAATTCACATAAAAAGAAGATTTCTAAAGGAGAAAAAGAAAAACAATAAAGAGAAATATTCTCGTTGGGATCAGAGAAACTAAGAGATCGGAGAAAGAATGTGGCAGCAATGATCAGTTAATACGTCATCGTTTTATGCATGCAGAATATAGTCATACAATATGAAGCAAAACGAGAAAGCGAAAGTACTTGCTAAACTTATTATAGACATATGCATAAGTATTTTCTTTTGATTTTTCTTATAACCTTTTCTTTTTGCTTTTATTTGTTTTTTTTATCTTTCTCTTGAGCTGTAACTTTAATCACATTCTCTTAGATTTCAGTAGCAAAAGCTCTTCACACCTTCCTTCTTTATTCTTTTACTTCCTTTTTTTTTTTTTTTTTTTTTT